>VDFB02159216.1:0-23208 GCA_007258455.2 Sequoia sempervirens | reverse complement strand
TGATCCCAAAATTTTATTGGCATACCCTCATTTGTGTACCATTTGATTGAAAATTTTGGCTTACATACATACACATGTACATCTAGTTTTAGGATTGAAAAAATGTTCTAGTAACATGGCATTGGTTATGTGTAATTATTTCACTTGATTCTATGACAAGCCTTGTGAATATTCTTTCATCTTGGATTCTCACCATTCCTAGAATGACTCTTGCTAGATTTTGAGGGTTCTAAGATGGGAAGAAATACCTCTAATGTGGGTGCCATTGGAGACAATTAAGGGTGCCTGTTAGATATTTCTATAATGTTATTCAATTTAGTAATATTTTTTTAAAAAATTATTCTTCAATTGAAGGAGGATTTGGTGGAGGATTTGATAGGGGAGGGTTTGGGTGTGGACCTTCTTCTTCCATTAAACCTATTTGAAATTCAAAAATTAACTAACAAATTCTAGCCAATTCCTAAACATTAAGAATGAAAACCTAAATCATACTAATTTTTTTGAATAAATTTAGATTAAACTTAAAAATTGAAAAAAAAAGGAATATAAGTAACTTACCTCTAGACTATGACCAATTTTTAAGATAAAAAAAATTAAATCTTCAAAAAGAATATCAGAGAATATCAGTTTCTGTACTTTCGATATCTATTTTGTTGTCTTCTTCTCATCTATTGTAGGTCATTTTAATAGAGGAGAAGACTATTTTTTTAGTTTTAGAATTTGCAAAATGGATATCCATTTCTTAACAATTGATATTTTTTTTCTAATAATTACTATCTATTTCTTAATAATGGATATTTGTCTCTTAGAAATAGATATCCATTTTATTAATTTTTCTAACCTGCATAACATATATCCATTTTAAATAGCTTTTTTTTTTTGTTTTTACTAAAGAGAAAATAACTTTTCACCCAAACCAAACAAAAAGTCAAATAATTATTTTCAAATTTTGGCCTAGTAAAAATGCACTTTTTACCCCTATTTCCATTATTTTTCCAATCATGATCCTTTACTCGCCCCTTCATAAATAATTCAATACAATTATCATGAATATGACCTAGTTATACCCGTTTTCTCTAACTTCTTTTTAGTTTAGTGCAAAACCATACCTAGGTTTCCATAGGAGTCCTAGGAAAATAATATTATTTGGGGACCTATTGCATTCACACAAATAATTTATTCTAATCAATTCAACATTTATTTCACACACTCTCATAGTAAATTTACACATATGACATGAAATTTAATGAATATTGGTGTATAATTCACTTTTAAGAAATCATTTCAGTTCACCACATAAGGAGTGAGAAGTGACATTTTCCAATAATTACCAAACACACAATAAAAGGTCCCTTTATACAAGCATTACCACTTCAATATTATTTTCCTCATATTAGTAAAATGAAATAAGTATCATCTCTTCCAAAATCAAATGCATCACTCATATCATAATACATAATAAGTAATCAAATATAAGAAAATAATCATTCATTTTCTCAAATAAGGTTCCTACAGCCACAAATACCAAGTGGATATAAAAGCACAATCAGAAGGTCAAAAGTTCATTCAATATTAACTCAAGGAAAAGAGTCAAAGAAATATGAAGGAAATTCACATAAGTGAGTACTTCTTGGAAAAATCAAGGTTATAACTACCTTCCAAACAAGCACTCCTCAAAAAAACATGCAAGGGAAAATTGTGCAACAAACATGTTTCCTATTACCTACAAAACACATTAAGTCCCAACACATGATCATATGGAACAAGAAGAACTCAAGAAACTTGCTCACTCTCAATCTTAGGAGACTCTCAACCAAGTCCATCATTCTTATCTTGATGATTATAGGAAATCCTAGGAGGAATCCTTCCTTAGTGAGCACAAAGCACCAATCCTCTAAATCACCATCCTAAGGAACACAAGGAAAGGCACCATAAAATATTTGGAAACCAAAAGAACTTGAGAAAAGACACATCAAGAACACCTCAACCACATGGGTAAGTACATAAATCAAAGATCCAATTTTTTTAGCATGTGCTCTAATACTAGATGTGATACCTTGCCCTAGACCTTGGAGAAATTATATAGAAAAGTATTTTCCTTCTAAAGGAACAACACAAATGACCAAGATATGACAACATATTTTAGTACCAAAAAATATGACACAATTTTTAGGTGAAACATAATAAAATAATGACAATGAAAACATAAAATAACTCACCATTTCTATAAGAAAGGTGGAACTAGTAGAAGACTTACCAATCATGGGATTAATTCACCATGATGAAATTATAAGAGAGTGGAATATCACTCAGACAGTGATCAAGTACTAACCTATAATCATCCTCTTTTGCAAAAAGAATGTAGGAGTAGGATGAGGTAATCATAAATTTCAAATCTACACCAAAATCCACTTGAAGAAACTAGCAATACCAAAGGAAAATTATATAAATGTTATAATGACTATGAGATCTCACATCTCAACTAGATGATAGTACCATCATTTTCCTAAATGAGTAGGATAAGGGTAATAAACACCTACAATACACTCCAAAATGATTGAAAAGCAACCAAATATAATAAAAAATCTTCACAAGAGGGTTCCTTACAATGAAGTACAAGACCTCTATCCATTTGAATGATGACGAGTCACTTTCAAGAAATGGCATGATTCCCAATACAAAATATGTCATAAATCTCAAGGAATGACACTAGGCACATAAAGAAACCCCCAAGAGGGATACAATCCCACAAGGAGCCTCAAACATAAGGGTTAGACTCTTACTAGAGATGGAAACCATAGGAGGCACAAGCTTCCTAATAGAAGTAATGACTATGGGTTGATTCCATGTAAGGTATGTTTCCTAATGTAAAATATGACATAAATTTTCAATAGATAATCTTATTGATGAGGAAAACATATATGAAGAATTACATGATCAAGGGGAAAAAATTGTAGACAAACTTTCCTCAAAATTTTCTAGAAATACTTATTATCTAGCAAATGGATGGAAAAAATATGCTAGGACACAAGCACATAGGTAAGACACCAGCACAAATCCAAAGGTGTCCTATAATTGCATTGGTGTCTTTATTTGGTGTTGGAGTCCCACAAATGTGTTGTAGTCTAATCCTAGTGTAAGTGTTGTGTTTGTGCATTGTAGTCCTAGCTAGAGAGCCAAAAGAAGCCCATTTCTAGATCTCCAAAATAACCACAACACTTAGGATCCATAAGTATAAGATTAAAACATAAAATAGACTCAGAAGTAGAAAAAAGAACTAGGAGACCAAGGTGAACATTAACAATCAATTTACAAACCACTAGCACATGAGCGATACATTTGCCAAGGGTTTGGGAGTAAATATGGGACTCCAAAACCTAACCAATCATATAGGGAGTCTACACCTCTTGTTCATTCCAAAGAGAAGGGTAACCTAAAATGACACCTAAACAAGGTGGGATTTCACCCCAAAACACTCTTATAGACACAATGGAAACAAAATATTCAATGCTACCAAAATCACATGTTTCCTAATCATTGAATTTATTTTTAGATCCAAGTTAAAATGTTATCTAGTTCATTTTAACCAACATCACAATAAAGGTAAAAATCATATAAAATTACATAGCCATTTAACACCAACACTTATATATAATAAAATAAATATAACACTAATACCCTTTGTGTATTTAATTTATAATCCTTTCACCTAAAAGGTTTCAAAATTTTATTACAATTTGATAGGACTCAAATGTCCCATCTTTTTCCATCCTTAATTATGATCACAAAGCTCTCCAACAAATACACTAATCCCCAGTGCTTGTTCAATGCCAACTAACCATGTGGTACCCTTAGGCCCACCCCATCATTCTAGGAGATATTTGCAAGGGACACAAGTACACTCACACAAAACATTGGTGTAAGGATTACACATACACCAACCACAGTGCATGCATAATGGGTATAAACAACATACAAGAATTGCTCAACCAATAACACAAGATGGATAAGAATAGGTACTAACATTGGGTATGAACTCTAATGGTAACAAGGATGGGGTATTAGAGAGGAGGTAGAGAGTTTCATCACATATAACCTATTGTATTGGCTAAGTGAGGTTTGGTTCACCTCCTGTATGTAAGGTAAGGATACCCAATCAACAATATCCAACAAATCCTACACCATGACATATCCTTTATGATCATATTTAGTCTATACAAGAACTCCATCTATGTTGTAGCAATTAACATCTTGGTTTATTTTAGTTTCCCAATGAGAATTAAATTTTCAACCACTAACAAACTCAAAGAACATCATATATTCATGAAACTTTGGACCCTAGAAAGTGTTGGAAGCCACTCCTACACTACTCTCTATCTACATCCTATGTTCCTCATGACTCTACACACTTCTAGCCATGGCATGGAAAATAATGCTAAAAAATGGCTCAACCTATTGAACTATTTAAAAAAATTCACATTAAAAAATCTTTAAGGAGAGATAAAATCCCTCATTCCAATTACCTCAAATTCAATCCTAAAATTGAAAATTTCCAATTTATTTTTTCCAAGAAAATCATAGAGTTTCCTCAAAATTGCATTAATGAAAGCTTAATTTATACCCTTTTTACAAAAAAAATTGATAACATGAAACATACCCTTTTTATTTTAGTGTGATCAACAACCACTCCATGAAGTAAGATTCACATTTTGAGTATTTTAAGAAAAAAATCCCTAGTAAGAGCACAAAATAGCCATTTTCAAATATTTCTAACTAGGGGCTTAAATCTACTTTATTATTTAAATCACTCATAGAATTCAATGCCTCTTAATCCTCTCATAAAAATATAATTTTCAAGCTCATATGATCCAAGACGAACAAAATCCATCAATTTTCAAATTTCAAAAGGAGAGGATTTAAAGTCATTTCCTTCCAAATGTAAGAACTATTAGAATTGTAAAACAAGCACAAACCATGAGCCACAATATCAAACAACAAACAAATACACCTTCCACACAAGAGATTTGCAAACAATATGTGCAATATTCTTTAATAAGAAAAAGCTTCAAAAGAGACTTTCAAGAAGATATGAAAGCTCCAAATATTCTTCGAGAGTTATTTGCAATAAGGATTGAGTGATTATAAGAGCAAAGCTCTAAATGAGAAAGGTATTAGATCATGACATGAAACATAATGATCTAATATTAGCTCAACTAATAAAGTATCAAACACTCCTAAGTTAAGCTTAATTGTACATGAATAAATTAGACTAATAATCAATTAAAGAGTAATTAATTATTAGCGAATGCATGATAACTCTAACACCCCCCTTAAGATGAACTTAGGGAGTAGCTAAAAACCATAAAAAGAATGCATGATGGGCCCCGAAAAACAAGGAAAAAAAGGTACCCATGTATAAATAGAAGATCTCTATGATGTGGAGAAATAGAGAAAACCTTATGGGAAAAAATCTACTCCAAAAAGAGATGAAAGCCAAGTGAAGGACTGAAGAAGCCTCTAAATAGGACAATGTTGTCCTAAAAGATAGGAACAAATGATGAAAAAAATAACACAACTAAAGCATGAAGAATCTGCAAACACTATCAAAGAATGACTGCTAAATGTCAAAAACAAGAATGCAAGAGTGCCCATATGGTAAGTGTTTCATCTCACCGAAATGCATGGGTAACTAGCCACTGCATCTGCCTAGTACAAGGAACACATACTTTATACATAGCTCACTCCAACGTGAAACCAAAGAAGCATTAACACCAATAGTAGAAAGCTCCCCATAATGTTGAAAAGGGAGAGGCGTGATAGGTACACTAAAACTGATTATCAAAAAGAAGTGCATGAAGAAGAATCAGGAACATCTATACGTGCAAACCTGAAAGTACCCACATATAAAGGGTGTGAAAACAAAAAGTAACACATGCATGAGGTTGTTGTCATGGAAGGAACACTCACTTGACAAAGGTATGATGGCAAACAAAGGAAAAAAATCAAACCCTCTCATGACACTTTATAATATAGTGCGAGTACAATAAGGCACAAAGTGATGTGCAAGATCCCATAAAAGATACACCTATTATGGCACTTTATTTTAGTGGATTTACATAATGAAAAAATCATACAATGAGAGCCCATAATGTTCAAAAAAGGACTACATGCTAAAAATACAATTCTCTGACAAAAAAAAGAGGAAATTGGTAGCACCATGACAAAGTACACAAAAAAAATGCTCTTTAAAAAAAAGGACACCCAAAAATGTGTCTGGATGTAGAAGATATGGCCCATCAAAGTCTCCAAAAATGAGAATTGAACAACAACAACAACACTACAAAAATAAAATTCGAGAAAAAACTAGAAGTTCAAACTAGAAAATACCTGCACCACTATGAAGAGCGTGAAATTCCACCCCATTTCAAAAATAAATGCACTAAAAAAGCATATTGTATGACTGAGATATGGCCTTTGGAAGTTGAGGTGCAAAACTGAAAAATCAAATGAAGAGGGGCTGATTGGGGCAAAAGAAGACCTCCACCAAATTTGTCAAAATACTATCAAAAATAATGGTCCACCAATTTTAGAGGTACTGAAAAAAAACAAATCTCCAGCTATAGTGCATTTATTTTGCAAAAAAATGCAAAATTTTACTTTTTTTTTTAAATTAAAAAGTCAAAAATCCATTATATATTTTAAATAAATTAAAAAGAACATATAAACCCATATTTTTTAACAAAAAATATTGTAAAACTCATTACTTTTTTTTTGAAAGAAAAAAAATTAAAAAAACTATTTTAAAAGAATATATATTAAAAAAAACTTAGGAGGGGGGTCGTGGGGGTCACCACCTGTTGAAATGGAAGGGGTGGTACCCTCACGGTACCTCCCTACAAAGAGGTAGGGCCCAAGGGGCCACTGCCTGGCATAATGGCAGGTCGACTATACCCTTGGGTATCATCCCATTGCCCAAATAATTTTTTTAATATAAATTTTATATGAAAAAACCTACTGCCTTTTAATAAAGGCTTTCCAATTTTTAAAAAAATTGATTTTTTTTGAAAAAAAATTGTAGGAAAAAATATACAATTTTTTCTTTTATAATTTTACCTCGATCCGTGTGTTGGGAAGGTTGTATGACCTTCCTGATAAAAAAAAAAATTGCCTCAAAAACTCCCGACACATATTTTGATGATTTGACAAACAATTTTAGGTTTTTGGCCCTTTTGAGTGCGATGGTAACATCCGTTTTGGGTCAAAACACACCAAAAATACAACTACCCTCTGATCTAAAAAATGACCAATCGCTTCAAAACCTTGTAGATCTGGTGTCAAGAATCGAAATCAAGCAAAACAAAAGCCAAATTTGAATTTTTCATCAGCTTTGGATCCAACAACGAGATCCTTTTCACACAAAAATGCTTCAAAAAATGCCCACGTCCAAAATTTGAAAAAAAAAAAAGGGGATTTAGATTTGAAGCCTGCAACCCTTGTTGAAGAATATAAACCTCATAAATCGAGAAGGGGTTCATTGAATCCATGCTTTGATACCGTGTTAGAATTGTGAAACAAGCACAAAACCACAAGCCACAGGATCAAACAACAAATAAATACACCTTCCACGCAAGAGATATGCAAACAATATGTGCAATATTCTTCAACAAGAAAAAGCTACAAAAGAGACTTTCAAGAATATATGAAAGCTTCATTATTCTCTGAGGGTTATTTACAATAAGAGTTGAGTGCTTGTAAGAGTAAAGCCTTGTATGAGAAAGGGATCAAATCATGACAAGTGTCAACACCACGAGATGAGACATAATGATCTAATATTAGCTCAACTAATAAAGTATGAAACACTTCTAAGTTTAGCTTAAGTGTACGAGAATAAATTAGACTAATAATCAATTAAAGAGTAATTAATTATTAGCTAATGCATGATAACTCTACCAAGAATGACCAAAATAGAATAAGTTCTCTTCCATTTATGTCTCTTTCTAATTTCTTTTTATTCACAATTTATATTCTTTTTTCCCCATAATGCATTTCATGAGGATTTTTTTTTAGGTTTCTTCCTTGCTTGTAATTTTAAAATGAAACTAACTAAAATCATTCAATGGGATACTTCTCAATCTACCAAAATAATTTCAATTAGATAATATTCAATTATAAACTCATCAAAACATATCCATGAGAAAAAAGAGAATTAAACCATTAAATTTAAATTGCATCTTAGAAATGGAGAGGGCGATGGAGAGCGTTGGTCTGTGCAAGCTATGGCCTGCATGAGGGGCTCTTTCATTCTTGCATGCGCTCGATTCTGGGCTTATTTGCTTTTGTTTTGAGTTGGGGGCCGGGCCGGTCGCGTTCGTGTGTAGGTTTGGTTTGCAGACATTGGGCTTTTTCTATCTCTTAGTTTTGTAGTTTCAACTTTTCTTTTGTTGGTTTTCTTCTTCTTTGGTTTCTGCAGAGTGTGCTTTCACCTATGGTTATGGCTCCAGGCGAGACTTCTAGGGAAAAATCCCCTTTGAACTTTCGTGCTGCTATTGGGGTTTCTTCCCCAAACCAAAAGACAAGAATGTTTGATAATAGTTTATTTTCCAATGATGCTAGAGATGGAGGTTTTGTGCCTACAGGAGGATCTCAAATTCTGAAGGTGAACGGTTGCCTGGAACGCTCTAAGGAGAGACCTGTTTTGGTGATTCAGTCAGAATCTATTGCTGAGGACATTGAATATTTTTCAAAGCATGCCTTGCTTTGCAAATTCATGGGAATGAGGGTTTCACTTCAATTTTTGGAGTCATGGTCGCAGCGGACTTGGTCTCCTGAGGGGGAAATGGACATTATGTTGTTGGCTAACAACTACTTCATGGTGGTTTTCAATTGCATGGCAGATCGGAACAAAGTTTTTGAGGGTGGACCTTACTTCCACAATCAGGTTGGTCTTTTTATGAAACCTTGGCATGCGGGCTTCAATCCTTTAGAGGAACTACCAAATCGTGTTCCTGTTTGGGTGCGTCTCCCCATATTTCCTGTTGAGTGCTGGCATAATGATATCCTGCACAATGTGGCTGCGCTATTGGGTAAACCTGTGGGTGCCTCTCAACAAATGAGGGAAAGAAAGGTAATGACTTTTGCTCGCATTTGTGTTGAATTAGATTTAAGTAACCCTCTTCCTGATTCCTTAGAAATTCGGGCGGGTTCATATTCTTGGGTTCAACAATTAGACTATGAAACACTGCCATTCGTTGTCGTCTTTGCCATGAATATGGCATCTTCAGAGAAGATGCCCAAGATCTAAGCCATCTGAGACTCAGTCATCTCAACCCCCTCGTAACCCTCTGAGGGGTGACAAAGGAAAAGCGCCTATGTCTAGTGAGGTTGCAGATGCTGAGGGTTTTATTCCAACTAAAGCTCGCAATAAGAATCGAGGTCAGAAGAGAACATTTAAGGAAAGACAGGAGGGAGATACCTTTAATCGGTTTGAGGTTTTGGATGATCTCAGTCTGCAGGAGGTGAACCCTGGTATGTTTGGAATGGACCAGAGGGTTATGGAGGAGGTTCAGGAAGACATTGCCACAGAGGACATTCAGATGCCACAGATAGAGGGGGCCTTGCAAACGGACTCAGTTCAGAGTTTGGGGACATCTAGGGAACCTGAGTCTATGGTTATTGTGCCATTGATGGTGGGAGAAACAACTAGTCCTCCTTTGAAAATTGTTCCTGATGTAGCAAAAGGAAGCAAGGCTTCTCCTGCATTGGGTATTCTTCAGAAGGACTTGAAGAAAGGGACTATTGAGAAGCCTTCCAAGATTGGAAGAAAGAAAGATTTTGAGAAAATCAAGCTGATGGGGGAGACTTTAGTGGAGTCAGGTTTTGTCAAAACTCTTGACTCCCACTTTTCTAATCCTCCAAAATGATCATTCTCTCTTGGAATGTACAGGGCTTGAACAGTGTCCCTAGACAAAAAGTTGTTTGTGACTTGGTGCGAATTCATTCTCCTGATTTTCTTTTTTTACAGGAGACGAAGTTATCTGTTGAAAGCATGACTAGTCTTTCATCTAAGTTGTGGAGTAGAGGTGATTGCCAGTGTATTGGTGCTCATGGTACTGCTGGGGGTGTGGCCTGCCTCTGGAATCCTTTGAGGATTCGCCCTCTCTGGTGGATGTCTTCTAAATCCTCTATGTCTTTGATCGCTACAAGCATTGAGACTGGGGAAACTATTCTCCTCTCCAACATTTATGCTCCTACTGACTTTCTGGGTAAGCAATATTTATGGTCCCATTTAAGGTTTATCCGAAGTATGGTGCCTTATCACCCTTGGATTATGGCAGGAGATTTCAACGCCATTATTGAGTTGGCTGAGAAACATGGTGGTATAGCAAGATTGGAACCTTCTACTTTTTTGCTTCATGATAACATATCGACTTTGAACTTGGTGGATATCAAGCCTAGAAATGGACAGTTTACCTGGAACAACCAGAGAATTGGGGAGAAGTGCATTGCAGAAAGACTTGATCACTTTCTGGTTTCTTGTTTTTGGGTTGGTGGTGGTTGGTCTACTTGTTCAGAGATTCTGGATTGGCGGGGTTCAGATCACTGGCCTATTAAGTTAGTGGTGTCCTCTGCTCGGGTGGCCCGATCTCCTTCCTTTCAAGTTCCAACTTATGTGGTTGCGTGATCCCTCTTTACAGGACTATGTTGCTCACTGGTGGAGGATTGGTAGACCCGCCTATGGCACAACTATGTATACTTTTGCCAAGCTATTGCAATATGTTAAATATCAGCTTAAGTATTGGAATCGCCATTGTTTTGGGAACATTTTTCATGACAAAGCTCTTGCTCAATCTAAGTTAGATAATATAACCAGGGAAATTAGGGAGAATGGTTTGTCAGAAGCCTTGCTTCAGGAAGAGGCTATGGCCTTAAAAATCCTGGAAGAATGTGAAATGCATGAAGAAATTTACTGGAAATAGAAAGCTCGTGTGGAGTGGCTTCAAGAGGGGGATAAAAACACGCCTTCTTCTTCAATTCGGTGAAGGCGAGGAGGCATGGTAATTCTATTCCAATGCTTGTGAATGATAGGGGAGAACAGATTTCCTCCTTACAGGAGATATCTAGAGAGGCAATGCAGTATTTTACTTCTCTTTTTAGGGAGGACACTCAAGAGGGTTTGTTGAGGAAGCTCAGGTTCTTTCTTGCATCCCCCAACTTGTTACTAGAGAAATGAATGATAATCTTATGCGTTATGTTTCTCTGGAGGAGTTGGAGGAGATTGTTTTCCATATGAAGAAAGGGAAAGCTCCGGGTCCTGACGGGTTTCCAATTGAATTCTTTCAAGAATTTTGGGATATTATTAAGGTTGATTTATTAGAGGTGGTCCAGGAATCTCAGAGGAATAAAGAAATGCTTCGGGCACTGAACTCCACTTTTCTTGCCCTCATCCCAAAATGTGATGGGGCAGATCGGTTAAGCCAATTTCGTCCCATTGCCCTTTGTAATGTGATTTACAAGATTATCTCTAAGGTGATTGCTGAAAGGTTGAAGAAATGGCTTAAATGTCTTATCTCTGAGGAGCAAGGTGGCTTTGTGGCTGACCGAAAATTCTGGATGGAGTTGTTATTGCTACAGAGACTATCCACTCTATGGCTACGTCAAAAGCTAAGGCAATGTTTATCAAGCTTGATATGGCTAAGGCTTATGATAGAGTTCGGTGGTCCTTTCTTTGGAATATTCTTGGGGCCTTTGGATTTGCTGAGGACTGGATTCAGTGGGTTATGAGTTGTGTAACTTCTACCTCCTTCTCTGTTTTAATCAATGGGGAGCACACTGAGCTTTTTGGAGCTTCTCGTGGTCTTCGGCAAGGAGACCCTCTTTCCCCTTATCTCTTTCTTCTTTTTGTTGAAGGGTTGGGGAGATTGTTGAAAAGTAATATTGAGTCGGGGGTTATCCAGGGGTGGAGGTGGGCCAATGAGTTGCCTCCTCTGTCACACCTACAATTTGTGGATGATACTGCCCTGATGGGTATGGCTACTATCAGGGAGGCTACTAATTTGCATAAGGCTTTGGATGTTTATCTCACTGCTTCTGGTCAATTAATTAATGAAGATAAGTCCTCCATCTTCTTTTTTAATACACCTGGACCTATTCAACAGAGAATTGCTCTTATTATGAGGTTTCAGATAGGCTCTCTTCCTTTGAATTATCTGGGTATTCCAATCTCTTCTGGTAAGCTCCCTAGAGATTCTTGGCAGTATATTCTAGACAAATTTTGAGTGAAGGTTAATCATTGGACTCATAGATGGCTTTCCTTTGCTGGGCTGTTTAGTTGCTTAAATATGTGGTTCAGGCTCTTCCCTTGTATAGATGTATGCTTCAGGTGGCTCCGATGGGCTTTGTTAAGGAATTGGATTCCTTGGCAAGGCAATTTTTATGGGCCGAAAACTTGTCTTCTTCTAAATGGAGCTTGGTCAGATGGGATATTGTGTTCTCCCCTAAACAGTTGGGTGGTCTGGGTTTGAGGCATTCGACTTTATCTGGGATGGCATTGGCTGTAAAACTTTATTGGAGATGGTGTGTGGAGCAAGATCAGCTATGGGCTAAAATTCTACTTCTTAAGTATCTTCCTAGGATCCCAAAGGATGAGGTTCCCTGTTATCCTCTGGTGGGAAGTGGATCAATGATTTGGGGGACTCTCAAGAAAGGGGCTACTTTGATTAAGGAGGGATTATTTTGGATATGTAAGAAGGGAACAGATGCTCTCTTTTGGTCTAACTCTTGGGATGGTTTTCCTCCCATTATCTCTCAGTTTCCTAATTTATTGGCTCTCTGTCAGCGCTTCTTGGAGGCTGGTTGATCAAGGGTGAGTGATTTTAAATCTTTTCACCCTTGTGGTTAGCTGGAGGTTGCTAGCTGGAAGTCCTCGCGTGAGTGGCCGATGGTAGGTTTGGAGGAAGATTGTGCTGAGCTTCATACTATTTTATCAGTTAGAAACTGTAGTTCCCTCAAGGACAAGGATGTTCTTGCTTGGTGCCCAAATCCTAAAGGCATTTTTTCTGTGGATAGTGGATATCAAGAATTGATGGCTCGCAAATTGAATGGAGAAGAGGTCCATTGGTGGAAGTATGTGTGGAATAAGTTCTCTTGGCCAAAATGTAATTGCTTTGTGTGGACTTTGGCCTGGAATAGGTGTTTGACTTGGGACAATATTCAAAAGCGTGGATTTCATGGACCTTCCTTATGTGTTTTGTGTGGTGTTGTTGAGGAGGACTCTTCACATTTGTTCTTCAGATGTTCTTTATCCTTGCAGCTCTGGCACCTTTGGTGGGGTGTTTGGAAACACCCTTGTGTTCATGCTTCATCCTTGGTGGAATTCTGGAGAAGTCTGGGTAAGCCCCCTACTTTGACTCCTTTTCTTCAGATTGTTTGGTGCATTGGACCTACCTTTATTCTTTGGCATATTTGGCTAGAGAGAAATCGTAGGATTTTTCGAGGGGAAATGTTAGGTATCCAACAAGTTTGGTATAGAATTTTGGGAATGATCCAGGAGACTGTGGAAGCTAAATGTGAGGTGATGTTCCCACTTGATAGAGGGGATGCTGAAATTATTGACAGAATGGGTTTTCAAGGTTTGTCTCCTACCTCTGCTTGTGTCAGAAGGGGTAGAAGTGTGAAAAAGAAAGTTCAAAGGATGGGTAGATGGATGCCTCCTCCTGAGGATATCTTGAAGATTAACACAGATGGCTCTTCCCATGGTAATCCTGGACCTGCTGTGATTGGCGATGTGGGTAGAGACTGTTTAGGTGAAGTTGTGTTCTTTTCTATTTATAAAGGTTGGCAGGCTAATAATTTTATTGAGGGATTGGCGATTGTCTATGCTCTAGAGCATGCTTATGCTCTAGGTTGGCGTAAGGTTATTTGTGAATCTGACTCTCAGGTTATTGTGAATTTGTTGATTGAACGTAAGGTGAAGGATGTTAATTGGTAGTTGGCTCTAGTTGTTCAACAGATTTTGCAAATTAGTTCTAAGATGGATATGGTGTCTTTTGTCCACATTCCACGTGAGTGGAATAGGGCTGCTGATTGTTTGGCAAAGTGGGCTTTAGATCATGTTGATGTTTGGAGGGTTGAGGAATGGAGACATCTTCCCCAGGATTATTGTTTGGATCTGAGGAGGATCTTGACCGAGGATATGGATGGTTGTGGAGATGGTTGACTGGTGCTCTTGCTCTTCTTTTGTTCTTATGCTTTTCTCTCAGAGCTATTGTTTTGAGATTTGCTTGTAATCTTTTTTCTGAGTTTCAATAAAGTTTTTACCCCTCTTTTTCTCAAAAAAAAAAAAGTAGTGGTGTTAGGATAGTTTTTAGTTGATAGAATCATGTGCTTTTTATCTTGCATGTATATTTTTCTTGCACCCATTATTCTCTTCTCTTGCATCCCTAGATGATTTGGAGAATCATAGTAGTTTGATGAGAAAAATATAATCACTAAGGTTTAAATTTTGTATTTTTGGTTGTTCTATGGAATTTATAAGGCTTGAAAAGTTAAGACTAGTTTCCATTTCATTGAAATTGGAGATCGAGAAGTGTGTTTGCATATAGGGGATTATTCATGGTTCTAGATCTACTAAAATTTAGGGCATTTTTAGGCCAAATGGAAATCACTATTATGGTCAAAAGGATCAAAACCCATATTTTTATATAATTTTTTTCAAAAATAAACACATTTTTTAACTTTGGTCATGTAATCATATTGAATTATATATCAATCATTAAAAATTTCCAAAAAATATAGGTTCTTACCACTATGGTTAAAGTAAAATATTGGCCACTAGTAGCTTGCCCACCCAACCACCTATTGGCCACTACAACACTACCAACCATCCATCCATGGCTCATCGTCACTTGACCAACCCAACCCTCAGCATCGCCCCTCACCCACCCTCCCATTGCGACTGCACCACCCTAATTGGAAATGCCAAGTGTCCATGACCCAAAGGTCACCAACCTACCATTAGGAGGTTTGACCCCCCTCTATTGAGCTTTTAAGTCAAAGAGGCAAACTTCCAGAGGTTCGTTCTCAACCATGCTAAAGCCTTTTTTGGAGCAATTTTTTATTTGGAGTAAAATCTTATGTTCATCATAGTAAAATAAGTGGTTTTACATTTGACACTCTTTCTTTCTATATTTTTTTAGATATTTTGCTCTTAGTCATATTTTTTGAAACTTAAAATGCTTGTAACTTTCACAAATGAGCAACCTTTTTGGGTGTTATTTTTTTAAAAGTGTATTTTTTAAATCTACACAATCCTATTCTATAATCACATAATACTTTTAAAACTATGCCACTTTTGGGCCCATAAGACTTAATTAAATCTATAATATTGCATTGTAATCCTACTAAAATAAGGTGCCAAAATTTATACTTTCTATGGGGTCATATTAGCAACTAAGAGTGTTAACATTAAACAATTTTGGGGGAGGGGGTTGTCAATGCACACACACACACACACAATATATGAAGTTCCAATTTAATGTACTAGTATTGGGGAGCTTATACACAAGCATTTTGTAATCATGAACTAAGAATTTTTTTTTATTTTGGGTGGGTTTCATCATGGATTTTAACACTAAATTTCATCTTTACATTTTCAAACTAAATTTAGATGAATATTTATCTTGGAAATAAGGGATACAAGATCATTGCATTATCCATGATCTATTAACCTATCTCCTTGAACTCATTCATGAGCCAAGTGACTATGAACATAAGGATGCATGGATTAACATCAATGACGTGGTTTATAGACCAATATATCTCACTATTTCTAATAATATTTAACATCAACTTGAGTAAATTGAATATTCTTTCACTACTTGGACCTTCATCAGGTTGTTGTATAAAGACTTTGATTCTCCATTTGAGAATGATGTTTCCTTGGAAAAAAATTCACATATGGATGATATTGCTACTAATCCTCCTCATCCTCCTAATCCTCCTAATCCTCACAATACCCTATCTATAGTTGAGGAAATTCCTCTCACACATGTTTCTTCATAGGAATTAGATATGTTTCTTTGAGAGATTCTAATGATTATTTGTAGCAAGACTATACTTATCTTATTGATAAAAAAATATATCATTATATTAGACATCCATCATTTGTTAGATGGATACTAGACCTCCATAAGATGTCAATCCACAAGATGAATACTAGACCTCCACAAGATGGCATACACATGATGTAATTACGACATCACCATGTATGGATGTCATAAACATTTGGAGTGTGATTACCTGAACATCCAAATGAGTCAAGAGGTGAAAACTTGAGGGAGTGCATGTTTTCATGGGATATACAGGATGGGACAATTGATTATCATATTTAGTGCTCTTGATACAAGTTTATTGGTGTTTACAAAGTTTGGACTTTAATAGTGAAAAGTACACATGATGTCTTTTTGTTTGGCGACATGTATTGCTATGCTAACTAAACCTATTTTAATATTACTATTAGATTGATACTATACCTTCAAAAGATGGCATAAACATGATGTAGTTATGACATCACCATGTATGGATTATGAGAATACTCTTGTGAACTAAACTAACACATATTATGGACTTTTATTGGTTAACTAAACATGCAGACTTCCCTATTTGAACTAGTCATTTGTGCTACTATACTTTTCATTTCCATAACAATCAATTGTTGTAACCACCAAGATTCAAATCAATACAACTTCCTAATTCCTAGAGGAATAAAGGGGGGATTAACACACACATGGAGGGAGACTTTGGGAAGGCAAAGAGAATTTGAAGAGGAAAAGGCCAAATTTGTAACTTGTTAATGGTGATATTTATTTTGTAAGCTCCATAAAACCCTATTGTAATGAATTTATAATAGGAAAATGAAGCATACTGCCGGAATCCCAGGCATGCGGTTGTGAATGCGTCAGCAGGAGTCGACAAGACTCATCTAACTACAAATATATGGTATTGAAATCCAGGTCGCAGTTGAGAATGCGCCGAGGAGCATGTGCAGGCCAAAGATACCATGAAGCTGAAGAGATTAAACTGGACGATAGAGAGTGAGAACATCCGCTAGCTTACATCGTCTGAATTGAGATGAGCTATGCGGCGAGTGGTTGTGTCGGAAGAGCCCAAATATATTTTGTAGTGCTGAAGAAGTCCATAACCACAAGGCAGGATTGAAGCGGAAAGTCATAGTAGTTATTTTCATCCAAAGAGATCGGTTGGGGTAAAGAAGGGTGCATGTTTCTCCATAATGTGGTCGTGGGGAGCAGCCAATGGAGAGGCATCCCGCGGCTTGCTTCGTGATATGGCATGAGAGTTTCGCAGCAGAGAGGAAAGGTATACATTGCACTTCAATTTCCCAGTGGGGATCTGAACTCCTGCTTTGAGAGTCGACGTGCCTGGAATGCAAAGCGCAAGCAGTCAGGAAAACTGGCGAGATCCACCGTTGGCGATTTCCTGGGTGCCTGAGGAAAGCACATGAGGTTTAGGTCTCTGGAAAGACGGTCCTCGAACTCAATCTGGTGGGGCGAGATAACGTTTAGCGGCCTCAGGCTGACTGAAACGATAATGGCGAAAATAAGAGGAAAAGATGCGTAAGGCCGAGCCCCATAATTTTCTTGACGAATATTTGTGTGTAGATGAACTTGCATGTGCAGAGAAAGAGGAAGCATAAAATAGAATATTGTAGTAGTAGAAGCATGTCTTTTGGAATAAATGGAGAATGTGGTGAAGGAAGTTACAATAGAGGATAAGAAGAAAAATGAAGGTGAAAAAGTAGTGGAGTGTCCCTTGGACAATATGAAAGTTTTGGAACATGAAAGTGCAGTTGAGGGTGAAGACGAGAATGTTATACTAGAGGGTGGTGAATAAAATTTTGTAACAATAGTAGAGGAAAAGGTGAAAACAAAGGTAATAGTTAATATTTTTATTTTTATAATGATGAAGATGATGCTAAGTTGTGTGTAGATGTGGTGATAAAAGTGAAAGAAAATATGGATGAGAAGGTGGTGATGTATGGAGAGAAAGAAGAAAAGGGAATATTTAATTTCAATAATTTTGTTATTGTAGATTTGTATTTAGGTGGTGCAGAGAATGGTATAGATGCACATTGGTGGAGGAGGTTGGTCTATGGAAGGTAGTGATGTGAAGAGGAGTGTTGAGAAGAGTTATATTTAGAGGAGGAGGTTGATCAATGGTGAACATCAGTCCATGAGAGGAAGGAGGAGTGAGGAGAAGATTTGGTAGAGGAAGAGGGAAGTTGTTCTAGCCAAATGTTGGTAGAGGAGAAGAAATAAATAATGCAACATGCTTGCTGTAGTGAGGGAGTTTGTTGAAGGTTATTTACAACTTGGAAGGGTGATTTGATCATCCAACTTCATTTTTTGAGTCCAAGCTCAAAAAATTTCTTATCTTGAGTGTTTGATGTAGTAGAATCCTAGGTGCAAGGGCAATCTTGCATCAACCAAAAAAATCATAGTTAAGTTTTGTTTTGTTTTTGGGTTGTTTTTTTAGGAGGAATTTTGAAGGCAATTTGAACAAATTAATGGCATCACCAGACATGTGAGACTTTGGCATTGAATCGAATAAGTATCTAGAATTTATATTTGATGAAGATTGGACAAAAATTGGTTGTTATGGCTTTACAGGTTTTTGGTCTACAACCAGACATGTGAGACTTTGGCGTTGAACCAAGTAAGTTCACTTCTTATAATTCATTCATATCAAATTATTCGCATTTATGGGAAACTCATGACCAACTGGATTTGTGGGAACTTCTTGCCCATCTAACCTTCTCAAGAACTTCACATGCAACTAGAGTTTGTGGGGATCTCATGACCAAGTGGACTTGTGGGTATAGTAAGTGAACATGACTTCTCCCATTAAAAAAACAAGTTTAAATGAATAGTTTAAACGATGACATCAACATTGTATGGTTGTAGATGAATGCAAGTGAATTGAATATGATGATGTAGACATGATGTCAACATTGTACATTTTATAATCAAATATTATTGAACCAGATGTGTACACCAATCAAAAGGTTCAATTTAGTAAGCAAATGAACTATTATAGAAAAACACAAAAATAAAGTAATCATGGCATTAGCCATGTTTGGAGTGCAGGTTTTCCCAATTGAACCTATTCTAATTTTATTTTTGGATGGATACTAGAACTTCACAAGATGATGTAATGAAGACATCACCATTCGTAGTTTACAAAAATACTTTTGTGAAATGGAATTGCACAAATTGCAAACTTTTGTTGGTCAACTGATCATGCAAAATTTCTTGTTTGAGCTGGCTGTTATCCTTGCTATTGCACTTTTCATTTATGTAACAATTCAATTGTTGTAACCACTAAGATTCAAATCGGTACAACTTCCTAACTACCCTAGGAATAAAGGGGAGATCAATGCACACATGGAGGGAGCCTTTGAAGAGGGAAAATGCCAAGTTTGTAACTTGTTAATGGTGATGTTTGTTTTGTAAGCTCCAAAATACTTTGTTGTAATGAATTTATAATAATAAAATGAAGTATGTTGTCAAATTTGTGTGTGGAAGTGTGGTTAGGTTGCAAGGTCAGGTAGTTTGATAAGACCTCATGATCTTGACTGCATCATTATGTAAGCAAGAAGAGGACCATGTCAAAAAAAGGTCCAAAAAAAGGCTAAAAATCAAACTAGTAAATCTATATTTGAAATGACTTTGAATTTATTGTCCACCTTTATTGTGAAATTACAATGAAGTTTTCTTAGTTTTTCAAACTAAAAAAATTCTAATTTATGGATGCTTTGGTAAATTCTTTTCTTCTAGAATTGCATCCTATTTTAATCTAAAGTAAAATCAAAGATGCAAAACTTAGTAATGTAAATTACAAAAAAAAAAGCTTATCAAATCATTTAAATGAATTGCAATGAAAACAAAATTTAGCATTTTGAATAACTTATACCTTAATAAATAAGAAAAAATAGAACAAATAAAAAGCTTGTAAAATTAATGGATGGTTTGGTAAATAAATGTTTAACATAAATATAACATATTATATTAATCGCTTGCATTATGGTAATGATGGAGAGGAGCAGAGCTGCGAATGGGCGAAGGCAGGACTCTGGAGATTTGAAAGCTGTAGAGTCTGAAGATAGCGATGAGGACAATGGAGAGGCTGCAGGTGATCCTCCATGGGTGTCTTGGCTACGCCAGTGGAGAGAGGGGTTTTGGTCCCTGGCTAGCGTGTTGGGTGCGAATGTCCGGGCTCTTATTTTGGCTGTGTGGGGGACCCCTATTTGGTCTAGTACGACTGTGCTTGGAGCAGAGTGTGAGGTCTTGGTTGCCTCTACTTCTCTGGTGGGCTCAACGGTTTTGGGGGCACGTGGTTCTTGGTATTTGGATTCTCTGGCCTCTTTGTTGCTATGGAAGTTCTGGTCTGAGCTTTTTGCTTGGAGGATTGGTGATGTGTTGTGTGGACTCTTTGAGGAGTTCTGTTGCTGCTCTTTTTGTGATGTCCTTTTGGTGACTATTTTCTGGAAGGTTATGGTGGAGGCTGTGACCTCTGTGCCTGTAGGGTTTACTATTCTCTATGAGGCTGCCTTTTGGCTGGTACTGCTGCTTTTGGTGGAGGCAGCTCGGTCTTCATGGTGAATGGGTTTGTTGGTACCTGTGAACATTGGCTGCGAGTGATGGTTGAGAACCTATCTGTTGTGGCTTGGGGCCCCTGGTTTTTGAAGATTAATCTGATGAAGGGGTTTGTTTTTGTTTTTCACAGTTTTCTTTTGTTGTGAAGTTGTTGAGGTGTGACTTCTGGGTCATGATCCCCCTTTTGGTGATGATGTTTATTTTGTTCAAGAGGGTTTATTTTCTTTTGATGGCAATTTTTTTGTGCTGGCTGATGGTTTCTGTGTACTATGATTTGTTGGGTTTCAGCCATGGCTTTTCTTCTCCTTGCATGCTCCCGTGTCCTTCCTTGTCAAAGTTGGTAATGACGGCCCTCTCTTCTGATGCTCTCTTTCTGTTTCTACAGTTAATGTCTTTTATGGAGGTGAAGACTGCTCCCATTGAGGCGAAGCCCTCTTCTATTGAGGGGAAGGTGGTTGTTGTTGATTAGATGGAGAGTTCTTTTCTTATCTACTTGCTCCTATCGAGGGGGAGCTTGTGTGAGCAGATGCGTGAAGTTGTTGGAGGTTTGGGCTCTCATTTCTCCCTCTCCTATAGAGGGGAGCTCCCTCCTTTTGAGGTGGGGTTGGAGTTGGCGTTTAAGGTTGGGTGTTACTACATGAAGGCTATTGTGTTTCAGTGCTCCATAGTTTCCCCTATGGAAGTGGGTTTTTTGGAGTTGTTGGTGTTTTTGGTTAGGGGCTTGATGGTGATCTCCACTATCAAGAGGACTGTTTATCTTGGCTCAGGAGTGTTGTATTTGAGCAGTTGGTTTGCTGATGCCTGGCTGATGCAAGCAAGTTCTTTATTTATCTGAGTTGGGTTTATGGTCCTCGATAAAACCAGGTTGTAATAGGGTTTTAGGCCCTTGGTTGTCTGTATGTTGCAACATGTGTATTCATGTATAATCTTCTTGAGGCTGTTGTGGGGTTGCTGTTGGTATACGAGTTTTTTATATGCAACTTGCTTAATCTTGTTCTGGGTTCCAGGATCCCATCAAAACTTGTATTTTACCCTTAATCAAAACATATTATATTACTATTGCTTCTTAATAGACATCATATTTGTTTTACATGGAATTTAGTTCTAATCAATCTTCTACTCCTTTGCTATATATGCTATTGTCCTAATTCTCATCTGACAACCAATCCACTTAATAGATTATGTGCATATTGTACTCTTTCTCATATAAACAAACACTATATTGAAAATTTATAAAATTATACTGTAATCAAAAAATTATTAGCATGTACATCAATCTTATGGTATCAAAATTATGCTCTAATAAGAAAATTATCAACATACAACTTTTCTTAAATGAAAGAATCAATACTTAAGGGATCTATGAAGCAAAATCTTAATATACACCACTATAACCTCCATCAGCATGAGCTATCCTCCACTCATAAAAAGATAAATCTAAAAAATTGAACTTACGCCCATATTTTGTGTTTTCTAATGACTTTATTGTTTGATTTACCCCAAGAACTATCAATGCACCCATTGAACCTATGGGTCCTAACTTCTAGTTTAAAATTCTAGTGCTAATGCACACCACTATTACCTCCATCAACATGAGCTGTCCTCCACTCATACGAAAATAAATCTAAAAGAATTGAACTTACGCCATCATCTCTATTTACTAATGATTAATGCACCCATTGAACCTATGGGTCCTAACTTCTAGTTTAAAATTCTAGTGCAACCAAGTTATCATAACTTCCTACATTGTTATGAATTGTTTTAACCTAAAATGACATGGCAGTTATTGTATAATGGAATACTCCCTCATTAAAATCAAGACTAGACAATACGTTAAAATTCCATTTCGTCTTTTGGTACACGTGTAAAAATATAATTCTTCGAATAGTGCGACTTTTTTCCCTTTTTAGGCCCACAGAATATGGTAAAATAAAATCATTTCAATTTCTGTTTAAGCATTGATGTGGGGACACCAAATCGAATATCGTGGTTACGTTTGAAGTTAACATCCTTTACTTCTGTCTGACCCCAAGGTACGAGGATTGAATCTCACTATATAAAACCCTTATAAAGTTTGGCTTTCTTGCAGAGAGATTTTCCATCCCGTACAGAAGCCCGAGCACAGCCCGGCCTAGCCTCGCTCAGCAGAATGAAGAAAAAGGATTCAGGGAAGGTCAGGTGAGAAAGCACTTGGTTTTGTTCTTGTTGCTTAGCTTCTCTGCAAGAAAAAACTGTGAAATCATAATATATTTTTGTGGATTTTCTCCACGTAAATATTTGATAAATTAGGTTCTTATAAATTAATTGATTTCCGACCTAGTTTCTTAAATTGATTTGAAATATATTAAATAAATGTGAAGACTTCAATTATTTTAGTCAGCTGGTTTTGAACCCTGGGCTTCATTATTGTAATTGGTCTTTGTTATGGCATCTGACTAACAAAAAAGTATTTGTTATATTTTATTTTCACAAATTGGCATGTTAATTAAAAGTTATAATCGCTTCAGTTTTCCACTCAACCATGTCCGCTCAACCTACT
>VDFB02159214.1:0-12236 GCA_007258455.2 Sequoia sempervirens | reverse complement strand
AGAATTTTCAAATTTTCAAAATTTGCAAGAGGAGAAGGATGGCGTCCAAGTTCAAGGGATTGAGATTTAGGGTTTTGAGATAAAAACAAAAAAAGAAAGCAAAACCTAAATCAAAACCTAAGTCTATTTAACACTTCTTTTCAATGTATTTTTCATTATTTTGCAGGTAGCATCCAGAGGAGAAAGTTGGAGCAGCAAGTTTGAAGAATTTTTGTGATTCAAGAATCCATAGTTGCTGGTTTTACATCAGAATTTTCATACCAGCAAGCATAAACCTTTGCTTTTTCATTCTTTTTGTTCCAGAAGATCAAATTTTTCAAGCAGAAGGCCAAGGCTTTCAATTTTTCAGTCATCTGGGTCTTTTTGTCTCAATCCTCTGAAGAATTTTTCAAGAAACTTCATCAAGTTGCAGCAAGTGCTTTTATTTTGCATGTCGGTGAAAACCTCAGTGCATTCAAATTTCAACCATCTGGGTCCTTGCCAATCAGTCTTCTGAAGAAAACCCATATCGTATTTTTCAAGAGAGTTCAAAACCTAGGGTTGGCTGCTTTTTCGATCAAGCGTCAGGGTTTTGCAAATCCAATCAACTGGGTCCATTTCTAATGATATTCTGAACAAAACCCAGATGCCAGCTTTTTTCAGGAAAAAATTGAAGAAATTAGGGTTTGCTGCTTTTTCAGTCAAAATTCAAGATTTTCGAAAACGGACGATCTGGGTTGTCTTGCATTGATATTCTGAACAAAACCCATATCCCAAATAATTTCTCAAAAATTCGCTCGTTGGAGCACAATAAAAATCGCATACATTCTAAAAATAGAAAGTTGCTCAAGACTTGTCTGAACATAGGCGAGTTTACAGTCATTCTTCAAGGTTTTCAATATGGAGTACACTCCCCTCGAGTTTAAGACCAAATCAGCACTATGTCAAAACTTCATCATCTCAGCTGAAGAACGAGAGAAGGTGTCATATGAGAAAGAGGAAAGGTATCGGAAAAGAGTGTTGCAATACTCTTCTGATGGAAATCAAGCGAAGTGTCAAAAGCATAAAGTTGCAGAGCCGCCAAGTTATCAAATTTGTGAGTCATCTTTTGGGGCAGCGATGTTTTTCAAGAATAAAACTCATAAAGCAATTGAAGAAGTGAAAGATCCTCTAGGTTTGATCACAAAAGGCGAAGAGATCTTGGAGAATCGGAATATTGCCTTTGAAGGCATAGATGCACCGAACCGGGACACAATCTCTAACTTCCTAGTGGATGTGATCGAGCTTTAAAGCAGCTTTCTTCTAGAAGCTTTCTTTCCCCCTTTCTTTCTATTCTTGGAATAATTCTTATCCATTCTTTAAGGATAGAAAGAAGATAAGATGTAATAGTTAGCGTTTCCCGCTTTTTCTGCTTTCTAGGGTTTTAGATGTTATCTTCTTTCTAGATTTAGTAATAAAGCTTGCTTGCTGAGCAAGCCCTAGATTGTGAAAGCAAGGAGATTTTAGGGTTCCCTACTCCTCTGCTTCTCTATAAATAAGAGCCTTTGCTCATTTATTTTCTTTAACCGTGCTTATGAGAACAAAACGCTGAGCCTATTGTGCCTTCTATTTGTTGCTCAAGTATTGTTCATTTGTGTTGTGATAAGCAAATTGTTGAGCCTCTTTAGCCAACAAGGAGTTAGTAAGATTGTTGTTTTCTATTGTGTTAAGAATAAGTTTGCAAGCCTCCTTAGCTGCAATTTCTTGTTCAAGGCATGTTAGAAGTGAGCTTTGTTTCAGAGATTTGAGTAATAAAATCATGAGCCTCTTTTGCCTTGGTCCAAAATCTCAGATTTCAATTATCTATGTTCTACTTTTATGATCTTTATTTCAGCTTACAGTGAAGTGTGTAGGTGTTCGTTGAAAGAGAGATTATTGAAGTATTTTTGTCAGAAAATCTACCTCGTTAATTTCTAACTTCTCTTGCTTTGCTATTACTTGAGAGGTTGGGAACGTCTTTAGTCTAGGTTAGTCGTAGTTGAACTTCTTATATCAGAAAATCTCAGCTGCGGCGTTTGTGTTTAAAACCTTTGTGCTCTAAGCTGATCAAAAAGATAGGCAACTTAGTTTTAGTTTACATTTTCTTTCAAACACCATCGCCAAGAGGGAGCTTCCCTCCTAATTTGAAGAGCATGATCTGCGGCATAGTTGTCCGCTTTCAACCAAGATTCCGTGAGGTGCTAATTTAAACGCCAACAATACTTTCTCATGATGAAATAAAGTTTCGTGTTCATATATGATATCTTTCAGTTTACTGTTTTATCCTATGTTCTCACATTACGACTAGTTTGCCAAGAGTACGTGAAGATTTGAACTTGGTCTGTGATGCAAACAAAGCGGTGATTGTTCCTGTAAGAAAGCCCAACTGCTGAGAATTCTCCAATAATTTTCATATTAGATTGCATAAACCACTTGCTGGGCTGGCAAAATCTGACAAAAGAAAATCTGGGCAGCATCTGTACACATCATTCTGTTCCTTGTTTCTGGCTCAAAAGCATGAGCTGTGAAGCACCAAAGGGTTAATTGTTGCAAAAATATAGCAGTTTCCAACCATTGGAAATTTTAAAAGATTGAATGGATGTCTTGCCATATTTGTAAATTGCTGCCCTATTATTATCCTCAAATGCAGAAAATACAAATATAAATTTCATACTCTTCTCCTAATTCTATTGCATGGTGGCAGAAAATTATATTACACATTTTAAAAATCTCTTGAATTCTCTTGAATCTCAAAACCTTGCTGTTCAAATATGCTGCTTGGCATGCTGGCCAAGTCATGCATTTGCTTGGTCAAATCCATGCATGACTTAAAAAAATGCATGTAACTGAAAAACGTGAAGGATTTCTATTAATATTTTCCCATCTTAAATTGGGTAATTGGAAAACAGTACAGTCTATTGACACCTTGAAAGTATCATGCTACTATCTTTGGTTGTTTAAAAAGTTTTCTATTGAATACAAACTTTAAATGAAAACCTCAATTGTGAGCTATATACCCTCAATTCTGCTGTAGGTGGTCTCCTTCAATTGTAGATATCTTTCTTGGGTTGCATGCCTTAATGATTTTGGGTTGTGCTTCTGTACTAGCCAAATTTTTATTGTAAAATAACTCTTTTTACATTATTTTTCTACATTATGAAAATTTCAATGATATTTCAAAGAAAACAAAAAAAAGTCTTTATATTACAAGGCCAGGTAAAATAACTGGAATATTATTTAAAATCTCTTTTGAAAATTATATTGAAAGCAAAGCCCTGAAACCATAATTACCAACTTTGGAAATCCAGATTCGTACAAGATAGAAAATACCTGACAGTCCAGAATTGGAAGTTCAATCCACAATTTGATAAACAATTGCAAAGTAGTTAGTGCACACATTTTGGGTTGTGCTTCTGTACTAACCAAATTTTTATTGTAAAATAACTCTTTTTACATTATTTTTCTACATTATGAAAATTTCAATGATATTTCAAAGAAAACAAAACAAAGTCTTTATATTACAGGGCCAGGTGAAATAACTAGAATATTATTTAAAATCTCTTTTGAAAATTATATTGAAAGCAAAGCCCTGAAACCATAATTACCAACTTTGGAAATCCAGATTCGTACAAGATAGAAAATATCTGACAGTCAAGAATTGGAAGTTCAGTCCATAATTTGGTAAACAATTGCAAAGTAGTTAGTGCACACAACTATGTAGATGATTCAAATGAAGAAATTAATTGCTAGTTTTCTATGCCTCCTTGTGCAAGTGGAACTAACACTAGTTCCTATGGATCTCCTTTCCTCTTCTTTCCTGCCTCTATGGAAGCACCACTATGACCTAGTCCTACCTTCGTGTCATGAACCTTTAATTCTAAGTAAACTAGGTATTTGGGTCAGATGTTACTAATGATTGACTTCTAATTGGAAATACTCTATTCTATTTCCATGTTCTTATCAACACCTCTTTTCATTAAAAAATGTTCTCTTATTTCCTTTGGTAATTCTACATTTCCATATTTCTTTGCTTGTATTTCTCCTTGATCCAAAATATCAGGTCAAGATGCTAGACCATTAGGTTTGTGTCGCTGTCATTAGTTATTTGAGGTTGCCTTAATCTTCAAGAGTTCATTGCTTTTTTGGTGTGGTATGATGTAGGAGCTATACTCTTATTAGAGTCACAATTGGGATGATCTAGAACATCTCCAATGTGCCTTGAAACTGAAGTGCAAGTGTACAAATGGAGTAGAAAACTAATTTGAGTGAAATTACCAGTTTGTGTAGGTGGCGAAAAGATCATCAACTACAGTGGTTGTGTTTCAACGATAACAATTTAAAAAATGCTGGCAAGCGAAAGGGCCGAAATCATGATAGTTGTGGAAAAACATGGAATATGAAGGGTTTTTGGTGTTTCAACTTGCTTTTTTGATGTTTGAGCTTACTTTTTGATGTCAGGAGGTTCTAGGAAAGGCATAAGTTCATTGTAAGCCTCATTAGAGGGGCTACCTCTCATTGTATCCTTCATCGTTCATGTTCATTTTGCAAGTGAATGTGATAGAAAAAGGATTACTTGGGAACAAAGGCATGGTGTAGTTGTTGTGGAACCATGGATATGTTGTCATGGCCCCATGTAGCCTATGAGACAGTGTATACATTTGTAATTGATTGAAGCATAGTGAAATGAGGAGCATGAAGCTTACTCTTGCTAGAGTTTTCCTCATTTAGGGTTTCTCCAAGGAAAACACGTTTTCTTATCTTTGCTCAAGTGCAAAAACATTATCGATTGTAGTGATTGTGTCTCAATCACAACAATTTCAATAATACCACTTGGTGGAAGTGGTGAAATCATCATATTTGAGGTCAAACCTAGAATATGAAAGGTTTTTGGTGTTTCAACTTGCTTTTCCAATGTTTGATCTTCCTTTTTTAATATTAGGAGGTAATAGTAAATGCATAAGTGCATTGAAAATGTTGTTAGAGTGGTCAATCCAATCACATACTTTATTTTTCATGTTCATTTTGTAAGTGAATGTGATAGAATAGGGGTTTCTTGGAGATAGAGGCATAATACAAATGTTGTGGAGTTGTGGATATGTTGTCATAGACCTTTGTAGCCTATGAGTAGCATAGTGAAATGAGGAGCATGAAGCTCACTCTTGCTAGAGTTTTCTCCTTTTCAGGGTTTCTCTAGGGCAAGCAAGCTGTCTTACTTATTATGTTTGCTCTTTGCATGATATCACCTTTGTTTTGTGTTTTCCTTTATGTTTCGATATGGTATGAACATGATTGCTTGTAGGAGCATCAATTAGAGGCAAATATACAATGTTTTGGAGGTGATTGCAGAGTTCACAAAGAGAATATCCATTGTTGATGAATGCTAGGAACGTGTCTCCAACATTTTATGGATCAAGTGGTATGAAAGTAGATTAGAAATTAGGATTAGTTGTATTTTGGAAAAATCAATTGTTTGACAATCTCAGTTTATGCTTCCACATGAATTAAATGGAAGTGGAAACTTGGTCCCTTTTGAGACTGAGACTGGAACTAGGGAGCGGACAAAGACAGCTGGAATGACAAGAGAAGAAGATGATGGAGAAGCATGTTTTAGGAAGGTTGAAGAAGATGTTCCAAGGATTTTGAGTGTTGAAGGAAAGGTTGATAGGATGTAAAACATGCTGTGAGCCTTAACGAAGAGGCTTGGGATTCCAAATGGGCATTATGAAGGGAAGTAACTTGAGAAAACTGATTTTGGGCAAGGAAAGAATTCTTATGGGAGGTTCTTCAAAGCTGAAGCCAAGATTGACATTTAGACTTACGATGGTGAGATAAGTGTTGAGAAGTTGGATTGGTGGGTTTCTCAAATGGAAATATATTTTAATATCCACTAATTGTCTCTTCATCAACAAGTTTCATTTGTTAGTTTGAAGCTTTCCAAGCTCTTACATGGTATGAGAGTTATGCACATTCTTTGGAAATTCAAATAGTGCCACCAATCTCCAAGTGGGAGAATTTTAATGGACTGCTAAGAAAACAATTCTACTCTATTTTCCATGAAGAGGAAAGGGTGATTTAGTGGCATTACTTTAGACAGAGGCAATGGCAAAGCGTCCAAATATATACGAGGGAGTTTAGGAACTGAGCTGTTCATCTTGGGAAGGATGTTATGGATCATGAAGTGTTAATGAAATACAATGTGGGCTGTCTGGTCACTTGAAAATTCCTGTCATAATGGCCAAACCCCAAGATATTGATGAAGCATGTGCCCAAGCACATTATTTGGAGCTTGATAAGAAGGATAACTCTTCCTACAAGCAAAAATAGCAGGGTGAAGAGCAGCAGCTTGGTGGTGAAAAGAATGAAGATGATAACAAGGACAAATCAAGAACACTACTTCTACAAAGAATAGAAATAAAGGGATGTTTCTGTTGGAAATGTTGTCATTGATGTCAAGGGTATACAGACCATTGGATTTGTGCTTGTCATTGATGTCAAACTCTTGTGGACAAGATTGTTAGAGTATATTGTCATTTATGTCAAAAGTGTATAGACGAGATTATTGTTGTCATTAATATCAACCTAAGAGTGACTGTGACACAAGGAGAACAAAGAATATATCAAGAAACCATGATTGAGATGCTATGGATTTGAGAAACATGAAAGAATGGAGCAGATTTTGTACTATAAGGGAGATTGTTCAAAAAAAAAATGAAGACTCATATAAAGGAGAGCAGCAATTTTATCAAGATTATATGAAACAAGATTTGTTTGATTATATGCAGCAATTTAATAAGACAAGAAGAATAGGACAAAATTAGAATAAAACAAAAATGAAAAAGACAAAAAAAGAAAAGAACAGCGATTAGCATATACAAAGCAGAACTTAATACAATTAGAAAACACCAGTGTCATTATGAAAGGCTTTGAGTTAATTAACAATAATCAAAATAGTGATTACTATGATCCATAAAAGACAAATTTTACTTTGTCTTATTCAAAGAAAAGTGCGGTGATCAGATTATGAGGAAGTATTCAGTCATTAAGAGTATCAAAGGCAGCGCTTAGTTAAAAGACTCTATTGACATAGGATAATGCAGTGGTTTGTATGTTAAAAATTAATATGAACAAACATTAAAAAGGCAGAAATAAACAAAGAGCAGTGCTTAAGGTAAAGGGTGCGATTAAGGAAAAGGTGGAAATATTTATTAAAGACTATGTCCATTCAAAAGGGATGCCTTTCTACGTAGAAGTATGAAGATATAAATGATATTTGAAAATTATAGGAAGTGTGTGTTGTGTGTGAAATATAAAGAAAAATCATTCATCACAAGAACATAATACGAAGAATTAGGAAGATTCTATTAAACAGATTTGTGAAGGCTTTGTATGGGAGGAGCTATGAAGCATTCTTGAGCAGATATACAAAGACTTTGTGAACACTCTAAAAGCAGATTTATGAAGACAACTTAGAGCATATACATGGCAGATTTGAGCAGACTTTTATGACAAATTTGTAAAAGAAGTATATGCAGATATAGAGATGATGATTGTGTGGTCATAAAGGAAGAATTTAAGGTAGATTTTAGAGCAAACCTTTCAAGTGGAATATGAGCAGACTTATAATAGTTTATGAGCACATTTATTGAACATTGTATTTGCAGATTATATAAGGAGAGTGTGAGAAGTTGTATGGCTGATTCATAATAATTTTATGAGGAAATTGTGATCAGTTTTGTGACAGATTTATGATCACCATTATAGCAGATTGGAGAAGAAAATTATAGCAGAATTTAGAGGAGAAAGTGAATGAGGGGTTGGTGCCTCTAGTGGGTTGGTGCTCACAAAGTGAATGAGGGGTTGGTGCCTCTAGTGGGTTGGTGCTCACAAAGTGAATGAGGGGTTGGTGCCTCTAGTGGGTTAGTGCTCACAAATTGAATGAGGGGTTGGTGCTCACAAATTGAATGAGGGGTTGGTGTCTCTAGTAGGTTGGGGCCTACAAAATTTGTAAAAAGTTTATATAAGCAATATTTTGCCATGGTTTTCTCCTGTAAGGATTTCCACGTAAATCATGTGTTCTACTTGTGTTGCTTAATTGTTTCATCTTATGTTGTTATTATGCAATTGATATGCTATCCATTGTGACAAAAATGGGCATTTGGAGGAGAGTTGTTGGAAGCTACATCAAGAGTTGGCACCTACTCAAAGTACAAAGGAGAAGGACAAGAATGCCACTTGTGTGAGGGGGATAGATATTGAATGCAACTCACACATAGACGAGAGATTGTCTTGTGCCACAATTTGCAAGGGTGTTCTTAAGGTGTGAGATGGTTCTCCTAGTGAAAAGGAGTTCACTCAACTTTTCTACATCAAGATTCAACTAAAAAGTAAGAAGGTCAATGCCATGTTTGACTCATGTCACAAGCAAACCTCATTTCTTATTTGCTGGTCAACGAACTGCGTTGGGAGATTAAAAACCATCATCATTCATATATTTTAGGTTGGCTGCAACAAGGGGTAGAATGATAGTGACCAAGCAATGCAAGTTGAATTTTGGACTTAAGCCATAGTTTAAAGATGTAGTCTTGGCAAATGTAATGCCATTATATGGTTGTGGTTTCATCTTTGGGAGCCCATATCTCCATGTGAGAGATGTCGTTTACTTTAAGAAAAAGAATAAATATAGGCTTTGTTTGATTAGTGTAATGTCTCATTTTTAGGTTCTCTAGCAGTGTAGTTGTCGTTGCCTTTTTGGGTTTGTGTCAACATGTTCAAAGGGGTAATTTGATGTTATTAGTGAGCTTAGATGGTTTTAAGGAGTCATATGACACTTTAATATGTTATTTCTGGTTTTTGGTTTGGGCTCCAAGATTCTTGCAAGGAGTGTCTATTTTTAGTAAGTCACCCAATTGGGTCCGTTTATCATCTTTTATCATTGGGATCACTCCTTATGTAGTCGGATTTCAATTCTGATGCGATTCAGCGATTTTCGCTAATTGGGTGTAATATTGAGCTATATTTAATTATTTTCACTAAGGTTGCCTTTTTAATTAAATCCATTTATCAAGCACCTTAGTGTTATAGCTCGTTGGAAAGAGGATGGAAAGTTTTAAATGATGGGACGCTTAAAAGTGACTTTAAGTGCAGTAAATGTTTAAAAGTAAATTAAATCACTTTTTGGAGTTAAAAGGCTTAATAAATTAATAAAGTGATTTTAAAAGGGAGTTTCTGGAAAGTTGTAAAGTGCCTTGCCAAATCTGATGTAAAATGTCTGATTTTCTGCCTTAGGAATTTTGGCAAACACTTGGTGTGCAAACTGAAGATTGCTGGTAATTGCTTTCTGTTTGATTTGTTTTGGTTTTGAATGATGCAATGAAGTTTGAAACACTTGTTTATCAATGCTAAATATCTACCAAAGCAACTAGAGATGAAATGCAGATATTTTTGTGTTTTTCCAATGCAAATAGATGACTAAACTCATGCAGATTTACTTCTACAGCAGTAAGGCATTTTTACAAACAATTGGCTGCCAAACTCCCAACTCTACTAAAATGATATTTGCTGAACATAAAACTGATTACAATCAAAATGAGCTTCTACAGCTAGTTGCCCTTACGAGGAAATGATTACAATGCCAAATGAAAACTGAAAATGCAATGCCAAATGCAGCTACAATGACTGCTATGTTTGTATCAGATTACAATGTTATTGCAAAAGCTCAAAACTGATCGTCCCTTATACAGAAGATGATTTTACAATGCAAACTATAATGATGACTGAAAGATGCAATAACAATGATTACAATGCAAGCACAAATCGATAGAACTTGGACGCCTTGACTGAAGTAATTGATGTTGTGCAAATTTGATTTGATTCTCCCCCAAATCGTCCTTGCTGGGCCTGTAAGTGCAGCGCCTAAACTCCTCAATGGCCAGCGATCTCTCCTCAATTAAGTTTGAATTTTTATGTCTTCCATCCTTAAATGGCACCAGCAACCTTGGCAAAATCAACCCTCAAGCTGAAACAGCAAATCGTCCCTTCACTTATCAAAATCGATTTGCATTTGGGGCTGCCAATACTTCCTCAAAAGCCTGCAAGTATCTCTTTATAAAATTATCATTCTTCAATCTGATATTTGATGATCAAAACCAGCAAGTTGTTTCCCCAAAATCTGTAAATATTTCTCCCTAAATCGAATATCTTCTTAACTCCAAAATTTGGCCAATGGCCATTAAATTTTGCTCCAATTGAGAGACTGAGATATCTCTCATTCAAATCCAGCTAGGGTTGATGTTGCACAATTTGCAAAATTTGCAAATAGTTCTCCCTAAATCGAATATCTTCTTAACTCCAAAATTTGGCCAATGGCCATTAAATTTTGCTCCAATTGAGAGACTGAGATATCTCTCATTCAAGTCCAGCTAGGGTTGATGTTGCACAACCGGAACCGACACCCTAGAGTCTTCAAACCTTCGGGCAATTGCAAGCACATAACTCTTCACCAAACAGGCATGAAAGTAGAATAACTCAAATCATGATGAAAGTGACTTGCATTGAGCTCCTTATAAAGAATTTTCATTCACCTCCAAGAAGCTTCTAGCAAGTAATATTATTTTATTCACTTAAGTGATTTTATGATATAATATTTATTTTAGTCACTTATATTAAATTAATCAAATATAAAGCTACCTTATAATTTTGCAATATTGAGATAACATTATAAATAATTAATTTAATCAATATTCCCTTATTTCTCCATTTAGCCTTCGAGAATAAATAAGGCTAAATAATTATTAGGAGTGGCTAGTGTGAAGGGGACATTACAGTCCCCCCTTCCCAAAATTGCTTGCCCTCAAGCAATTGCAAACTCGGATGCTGTAGAATTTGATCACTCTCCCATGTTGCATCCTCGGCGGGCAAGTTTTTCCATCTCACCAAATACTCCCTCAATCTCTTCTCTTGAGTATCTATGATCTCCTTAGGGACTAGGACCAGATGTCCCTCATCCAATGGTGGAAGCTCCAAAGAAGAAGTAACATGCTGCCCAAGTGCTTTCATAAGGCACAGAACATGAAACATATTATGAATCTTGCTGCTTTCTGGAAGCTCCAACTCATATGCTACCTCTCGAACACGTCTGATGATCCTGTATGGCCCATAAAATTTAGGTTTTAGCTTCTCTGCACTGCTCTTCTTCATCGAAGACTGTCTATAGGCTGCAAACGAAGGTAGACCAAGTCCCCCTCAAAACTGCGGTCAACCCTATGTCTATCAACACAAGTCTTTTGCTGATTTTGTATCACCTATAGGTTGTCCTTGAGTGCTCTCAATATATCCTGACTCTCCTGGATCCAATCCTTGGCCTTCGGGGCCCTGCTCTCGCTAAAAGCGAAATCCATGAATGATGGTGCATCATATCCATATAGTCCTGGAAAGGAGACATCTCAAGAGACATATGATAAGTGGTATTGTAACAATACTGTCCCAAGTGCAACCACTTAATCCATGCCTTCTGCTGTCCCGAGATGTAGTTGCGCAAGTAACCCTCAACCAACTTATTTACAATCTCTGTCTGGCCATCTGTTTGAGGGTGATAGCTCGTGCTCGGAGTCAACTTTGTACCTGCCAACCTGAATAGTTCTTGCCAAAATGCACTCAAGAACTTGTTGTCCCTATCACTGACTATAAATCTAGGTAGCGCATGCAACCTGAAGATCTCTCTAAAGAACAACTCAACTACATGTGGTGCCCTGTACTTTGTAGGGATAGCAAAGAAGTGGGCATACTTCGTCAACCGATCTACCACCACAAAGATACAATCTCTCCCCTGCACCTTGGGTAGACTTGTGATGAAGTCCATGGAAATGCTTTCCCACTTCCGCTCTGGAATGGGCAATGGCTATAATAGACCAGCTGGATGTGTATGCTCGAATTTATTTTGCTTGCAAGTCACACACTCCTTAACATGTCTCAAAACGTCCTCCTTGAGGCTCTTCAAAGAGAACCTCTCTCTGACTTGTCTGTATGTCTTAAAATAGCCCCGATGGCTTGCTAGAGGAGTATCATGTGATGCCTGCAGTATTCTCTCCTTCAGTTAGATTCCGGCACCAAGTAGATCCTATCCTTGTAGAAAATCACATCATCCACCACTCGATACTTGTCATCCCGTACTAGTCCATCCATCACCTCATGCAAATTTGTTCTTGGAGTACTCAATCAACAAGAGAGACTTCCAATCAGCT
>VDFB02159213.1:0-13819 GCA_007258455.2 Sequoia sempervirens | reverse complement strand
TCGTGGTTAAGACTGACCACAATAGCCTCAAGCATTTCATGCACCAGAAGGACCTAAATGAGAGGCAACAGAAATGGGTGAGTAAGCTTCAAGCTTACGACTTTGACATTGAATATGTCAAAGGGAAAAATAATATCGTGGCTGATGCTCTATCCAGAAGACCTCATCTTAGCTCATTGTGTGAGCTTACTACAGATTGGAGAGACATGTTGCTTGCTGATTATGCCAAAAATCAGTTTGCAACCAGCATTCTTGAGGGTACTTTTCATGATGAAAGGTACAAGGTGATTGAAGGATTGATCCATTATAAGGGAAGAATCTTCCTGGTGGCTGATTCTAAGCTGAAGAAGAAGATTCTTTTGACTTTTCATGATATTCCAGTTGTTGGTCACCAAGGTTTTTTTTAAGACATATAGGCAGATCCGAAAAAGGTTTTCTTGGAAAGGATTGAAAGGAGAAGTACAACGCTACATTCAGGAATGTCCTGTTTGTCAAGTGAATAAGAATGAGCATACATTATCAGCCGGTTTGCTGCAACCACTCCACCCCAATCAAAAATGGGAAAGCGGGCTTCGATGGATTTCATCATGTGGCTGCCTGCGGCCCAAGGAAGGATTACGCGTAGGTGGATAAAGCCAAACCGTAAATTTGCTCATTTCTTCGCCATTACCAGCACTTTTTCTACAGCCCAAGTTGCAGATCTGTTTTTTCGAGAGGTGTTTAGGCTGCATGGGTTGCCAAAGAACATTGTGAGTGATAGGGACAGCAAGTTCCTAAGTACTTTTTGGCAAGAAGTGTTCAGAATGAGTGGTACTGTGCTCACTCCAAGCACTAGTTACCATCCCCAAACAGATGGACAAACTGAAGTAGTGAACAAGTGGTTGGAAGGCTACTTGAGAAACTATGTGTCAGAGCAGCAAAGAGCATGGGTCAAGTGGCTGCATATAGGCGAGTACTGCTACAACTCTACTTTCCATATGTCAATAAAAATGTCTCCTTTCTTGGCTCTCTATGGGTATGAAGCACCTAGCTTTGCTGATTTGGTATTTGGTGATAGCAAAGCACCCCAAGCCAAGGACTTGTTGCAGCAAAGTCAAGACATCATGAAATCCTTGAAGGATAATCTGCAGATTGCACAGAATCAGCAGAAGTTGTATGCTGATCAGAGGCGGATTGAGCATTCTTTCGAGGTTGGGGATATGGTCTATCTCCGATTACAGCCATATAGACAGTCTACTCTCAAGAAGAGTGGAGTTGAGAAGCTCAAACCTCGCTTCTATGGGCCTTTCAGGGTCATCAAAAAGGTTGGGGCAGTAGCTTATGAGTTAGAGCTACCTTTCCATGGCGGCGTAGCGTTAACGCTTTCCACTGCGGTCTTCAAGAAGGCATAATTCTTGACATTGGGAGCACATCACAAAGGTAAATCGCTTTTAGATGAAGGACAATTGGTTCTTAATTCTGAGAAGATATGGCTTCGTGATATCGTGGAACGTTTTTGAGGCAAAAGAACTATCGAGAATACCCGGGTGAAGTGGGAAGAACCTACCTGTGGAGGATGTGACTGGGAAAGTGATGAGAGTTCCCCCGCAAAGATCTCGGTTCAAGCATTGCTTGAGGACAAGCAATCTTTTGGGAGTATGGACCGTAATGTCCCCTTCTCAAACCTGACATTTCCAGTGACCGTTGGCCTTTTTCTGGAAACCCGAAGGCTAGTCGGAAGGTAAAATTAGGGTTTCCTATTTTTGAGGTTGTCTTTGATCGGAGTTGGTGGTTTCGAGGGCGGATTCTTTCTGGGTTTTCAGAGAGCTTTGCAGTGGTATGCTCATTTCGGCATTCAGAGCATTTTCTGGAATTTACTATTTTTAGTAAATTCTATTTTTGGTAGCTTTTCAGTTGGGTTCAGCTTGGTTGACTTCCTGCTTCAGTTTGGTCAGTTGACTTGTTCAGTAATGGCTTCAGAATGCAGTTTTGGAGAGATGGGCTTATTTCACTTAAAAATAACATTATATTTTAAATGTTATTTTATCACCTTGGCCTAGTCAAATAACTTAATGTTATTTTAAAAGGTGGACTTGAAGGGTGGCACCATCATTGAGGATATATTAAATTTATATTGAATTTTCCAAAGTCAAAGCAAGTTTAATGTGGGCACATTTATCAAGGTGAATTTAATTAAAATATCAATATTAAGCTTGAAAGGAAAAGGACGCCATCTTGAAGAAAGGATTAGGGTTTGACATTGAAGTGGATTTTAGGGTTTCGAGAAGTCAACAGGAAGTTATAAAAAGGAGGCTTTGAGCATCATTTCCCATCTTTTGTCTACAGTACTGTTATGCTGCCGGTTTGGCTCTGGGTTTGCTTCGAGGAATGAAGGCCTCCTAGCTCGGGCATCGCTTCTTGTTTGCAAGACAACAACTAGTGGTGATTCAGTCTATTTGTGAGTTGCATTTAGTTCGTGCATTGTTTTCAGCTTATTACATTCTTAGATCTGACTTGGCGTATTAGTGGTTTCAGCATATTGCATTGTTTTAGACAGCAGATTCATGTTTTTAGTCACAAATCAAAAAAGACAAAAATATTGCATCTAGGTATTAACCCATTCTCTTTGTTAGGCCTAGGCGCCACATTTTCCAAGTTTGCAGATTTTTTAGTGGAAGCATTGAATTTTAAATAAAGTTCGCCCCTTTCTAGAAGCCGTACCATCAGCAGATTGCATTGGTTTCCGTGCAAATTAAATATTAGCATTTCAAGTCTGTTTCTTGCATTCATTCTAGGCGCCTTCTCATTATCAGTGTTTTGCATCTAAGAATAGGTTATCTGGGTAAGAGTCGAGCGAGTTATGAATCATTTAGTGAATTCTTATGTTGCTGATTAAAAGAAAAAAAGTACAGATCTGTCATAAATGTATACAGAAATCTGCATTCTCTGATTTGGATTTGGCATTGAGGTTTACTTAAAGGCTTGAAGCAGATTTATAATTGAATGTACGATTTGCAAAGCATTTGATATCTTGACATTGCAGGCAATAATGATCTAATGTAAACTGGCAGTAGTACTGACCAGTGTTCTTTCATATTGCTTTGTCATGAATTGTAATACTCATTCTTACCATCAGTATTAGTTTGTAATAGATAAATCTCCGCCCTATGGTAGCTACTCTCCCATTCTGGGTTAGCAAGCACATTCTGGGTGTTGAGTATTTCCAGCTTTCCGTATTCCTTTTCAAGCATTGTTATTTGTAAACACTCCGTCATATGGTCGCCCCTCACTCTGTATTGGATTGGGTAGCATATACTTGACGTCGAGTTCCCTTTCAGCATTTAGAGTAGAAGATCCTCTGACCATATGCTCGCCATCATCGGCGCCATTCTTGGTTAGAGTTACAGCATAAGCAGTTTGATTTAGATCCTCTGTCCAATGCTCACACCTTGCCCACATCGGGACCCTGGTGTACATTCTGGTTAGAGTTGTTTTTGCACGTTTTGGTTTATCTTCTAACCTTAACGGGTGCATTGATTGTAATTTTCCATTTGTTAAAATCGAAAAAATTGGCTCGGAATATTTCAAGCTACTTCCGATAATAAAAGCTCTTATGCATGATTTGCTTTGAATCCCTTTTATTGTCAAGTGGTTTGCAAGGTTGCATATCTTCTTCAACATTAGATTAGAATTAAGATAGAATTTGATTTGAATGTTTGTTAAATGAATGAAGGATCTGATAGTATTGATCGGTGAAACTTAGCTCATACTTTCTTTGAATAGATGATTTTTATTCAATGTGTAAAGTTAGCCTGAGCTTATGATTTTGGATGCTTAACTTTAGTCTAGATAAGTATTGTTCAAGACATGAAAACTATAATCACATCCCTTGAAGATTGCTTCCACTTTGTGTAGTTGTTCTAGGGAGGTGAAGCAAAGTGTGGTTACCAGTTTCACGTAATCTCTACCGTCTCTTGAATTCTTAGGAGTAGATTAAAACTTCTAAACCCTTATCTCCTTTTCAGTTTGCTTGAAGTCCATGATCCAAGACCCAAACAATAGAGCTTCATTGTCTAGACCTTCATTGTGAATTAAATGAGCCTAGCATAAGTCACTTTGTGTATTACCAGCATATCACAATGCCCATTGAGCTTATCCACACGTCAAGACCTGGCAAAAGAAACCTTGGAGTCGCCATATGATCTTCTCGCAATCTTAGCATACACGATGATTTTGTTCAAGAGAGGATAGAGTGTCTTTGGACATTTTATTCTGTGTGTTCGATGGATGATAAAACGTACACCAACACTAACCAACTAAATTCAAACCCAAGAACAATTGCTCTACAAGATTGTTCAAATGCTTCTCCAAGAATTCTGGAGTTCTCCCTAACTAACTAGTTGGCCTCTAAAAGACTTGGAAATTGGCTAAATGTGCATGAGTTGGCTAAGCGCCAAAAGGGGACATTACATAGGGGACTACAACATAATGTTTACACTCACAAGTATCAAGATCCAAAGTGTAATTGTTGCATCATGAAAGGTGTAGAATTGGCACTCAAGAAGATACCACTTCAATAACATGTGTATTTATGGAAAGCTTGCACCATAATGTTTGCATGACATCACGATCAAATTACATGTTGTCCTAATAAAGCTTCAGAAGTAGAGCATATGGATACAAGAATTTGGCTTAGAGGCAATGGACTTAGATCAAACACATGGTGCAAAGTGATGCGGATATAATATCCCCCCCTCAACTGTAGTTTTCTGTTTTGTTTTAATGTTTTTCATGTTTTTTTTGTGTTTTGCTAGGTAATGCAGAAAATATAAATAATTGCAAAATAGATAAACACTAAGCAAATGCATTAAACGAAAGAACCCAAATTTTATTATTGCTTTAGAAAATACATGGGAGTCATACCCAGATGATAAAATGCATAGAATGCAAGTCTGAAATTGCATGAACAATAGACTGGAAACTCATATAATTTGACGCCACTCCTTATAACCTTATGTTCTTGCCTCAAAGTTGATGCACAAGCAATCTCTTGCCTAGGATGCCACATAATGGAATGATTGCAGCTCCCAAAACTAGGCGTTTGGCCTAGAAAACTCCCATGTGGCTTGTTGCAAATGTGTGGCTGGCTTCAAAACCCCCATGTGCTAGTTGCAAACTGTATGGCTTGCCTCAAAACCCCACATGCCAGCTTAAAATGGATGGATCAGCATTAATAAACATCACTAAAACCTATGATTTATATTATTCTCCTCTGAATGTCTGATTTGAATGATTTCTGAATCCAATGAAGCTCAAATATAATCCTTGAATGAGATTATCCAATTGAGTGCTCTTGGGTGATCTTCCACACCTGCAAACACTGTCCTCTTTGAGAGATTTCGTCCTCAAAAAACTATGGCTTCCACAGCCAATAAACCCTTGCTTATCTCTTCTCAAAATTTGTGCAAAATAATAATGAATGGAAAAAGCATTAAGTTTGCTTTTTATACTTCACCAAATACCCATGTCCCACTTGGCCAATTAATGCTTTTTAAATTATATTTGCTTTTGATGGTCATTTAAATATTTCAACTCATAAAGTTGAAGGGTCAAACATTAAAATAATAATACTTTATGCAAACATCTCATAACACCTATTAAACCGCTTTTAATTCCATTATGTAAAATCATCCATAGTAATTAATATTATTAAAGTTAAATTGGATTAACTTTAATATTATAAATTAAATCATTAACTCCCCGATAAATACCAATATCAACTCATGGGAGTAATCCATCAAATTTCCAGATATAGGCATGATAGCAGCTAACCATACCACAACTTACTATAAATAGTAAGTATGAGCAACACATCCAAGTGACTTATTAAAAATAGTAAGTGTGGGTCAAAGTGTCCAGAATGGCCTCAATAAATCGGGACTTGTTGTGACCTTTTTTCACACATCGCCCCATTGCACATGGGGACCCTCGCCGGTTTGTTTTTAGGGTTTAGCTTTGGGTAGCAATTTCGTAAGCTTTTTCACTTTGTGGGTTTCAAGTCGAAGTCTAGAGTCATCACCTAAGCCAAGTTGAGATTTCAAGCCTTAAACTGCGCGTAAACGTCATAGAAGTGTTCGGAGGACCCCGTAGACGAGGATCGCCTGTGCTTTCGCCCAATTCTAACACTTACTACTTTTTAGGGATTTTGTTTTTTTGCTTTTTGCTTTTTTCGTTTTTGGCACTTTTGGGTCATTTGGGAATTTACTATTTTTAGAAAGTTGCTTTTTTGCTTTTTCTATTTTTGGCAAGTGCCACGGTCCCTACCAGTCACAGAGTCAAAGTTTCCATCTTTAGACTGAAAAGGATGCAAAAAATCACCCAAAAAATCTAAAAAGCAAGTAGAAAAGCATGTGAAAATTTGGGTAAAAAATAAAAAAATCAACTGAAAAGCACGCCTTTTGGGTCAAAAATCACCCAAAAAATCATAAAAGACATGCAAAAGGCCATTGAAAAATCAGAAAAATCAATTAAAAAGTAGATCTTTTAGGTGAAAAATCTGGTAAAAATCAGACAAAAAGGGCATAAAAGCAATGCAAAATCTGATAAAAGCAACCAAAAAGGCTTGAAAAATCAGATGAAAAGAATGAGATTATGGATTGAGATAACGAAATGGACAGAAAAATGGCACAAGGTTCAGGAAGTCCACCCAGCAGCTGATGGAAAGATGGCAAGGATCATGGAAAGTCCGACCTGCTCATGGCCAGACCTCTCCAAAGTCCGCCTATGCCAAGAGGATGAATGGAAAGAATGTAAGAAAGTCCGCCTTTGAGAGGAATGGCATAAGTCTTGGAAAGTCCGCCCTTGATAGGAGTGGCATAAAACTTGGAAAGTCCGCCCTCAGCATATGGAAAGAATCTTTGGAGGTCAGCCCTCACTCTTGAGCACTTGGAAAACCTTTAGGAAAGTCTGCCACAGCCTAGCAAGAGAAAAAACTGAATTTTTGACTAAGTGGTGGCAAATGGAAAGGTGGAAAGAAAGTCCGCCTTTGGAAGAAATGATCAAAATTTTGGCTAAGTACAAGATGAAAGGAGGAGAAGCCTTGTGGAAGTCTGCCTAGACTTTAAAATGAAGATGGAATGAATTCCTCCAAGTCCGCCCTGCCTAGAAGGTTGATGGATAAACACATGGGAAGTTCACCTTGCTTAAGAAATGGAAGAAGACACTCCAAGTCCGCCATGGGATGATAGGTGAAGCAGAAATAAAATGGCAAAGTATGAATGTGCTAGAGAGAAAATGAAAGTTTGCCTAGCAAAATGTGTCTAAGGCATAGGACATTCAAAGAGAAAATTGTGAAATGGCTAAGACATGAAGAAGTCCGCCATGGTGAAATGAAAGAGAAAAACCCATAAAAAAAAAATTTGCAAAATTAAAATAAAGCATGGGTAAAACAAAAAATAAAAGAATTAAAGGTTGAGAAAATCGAAAAAATCAAATGAAAAACCTTAATCTCAAAACACTTAGAATTTCAATGAGGATAAAGATGAAAGGAGAAAAAATTAGAAACTTTCCTTGACAAACTGGAGTCTACATTCGACGAACTTGAGAATGGAACGAATTCTTCAACTTTATAAGGCATTTGCAAGTCATTATCAACTCATAATTGCGATTCAAGAAGAAGCTTAGCTCTCTCGTCATTTCAAGAGTTAGAAATTTCTCGAGAGAAAGAAATTTTCTTGAAGGATAGAAATTTTTGAGAGCTGAATAATTGATTTTGAGGAGAGAATAACGAAGAAAGAGATGCAATTGTTGGCTGAAGATTGAATTTTTTAAGAGATTGCTTGCTTTTTCGGCATTAAAAACCAGATTTTTGAAGTTTTCAATTAAATTGCCAGCCACAGAGTAATCATTGAAGTTTGATGAATTGTTTTTACCTCTCTCTTCATTCTATCTTTGAAAATTTCACTAAGTGTTGTACTCAGCTTGCTTTTTCAATGAATTTAACTTTTGACAAGCTGAAAGTTAGAATTTTCGTGAGGAAATTTTACAGAAAATAATTTAATGTTTATTGTATTCTCTTTCTTGCAGGTTGATGACCAATCCTGGAGGATTGTCAAAGAAAGCACCAATGAAATTCGCTAGCAAAGGAGCCCAACGGGAGACAAAGATCACTTCCAAGTGGAAAAACATTGCAGATACGGACCTTGGACATGTGGACTTTGAAGAGTTCAAGAAAAGGATGTATGGATTAAATGGACTTATGCCAACAACGATTTCCCATAGAATGATGCGCAATGGAATTGTTCAAGCTGCCGGATTTCCTCTAGCAACCTAGTGTGTTGACTTGATAGTCAAATGTGCAAGACATTACAATCCGCAGGAAAGACAGATTATAGCTCCGAATGGAAGAATTTTGGCGCACCTTGGAGCACCAACTATCCAAGAGGCATTTGGCATACTTGAACATGTTCGAGCTTCATACAAAACAAAAGGGGAAGCCAAAAGAATCTTTGATGATTGAGTAGATCAATGTGCGACCCATATCAACAAAACATGGTTAGAAAAGCCATGAGCTTCTGCCAAGAAAATGCCTAAGAGGCCGCTTAGAACAGACTTCAAGGAGGACTATGATGACATTGTTTTGCTCTTGAATAGAATAATGGGCAATCCTCAAGGTGCCTATTTCGAAACTTGGATGTACTTCTTTATCGAGGAAATCACCTCTAGAGTTAGAATGTTTGATTGGTCAAGAATGATTAGTGATAACATCCATGAACAGTTGATCAACCTTGAAAGGACTAAGGCATTTCATATGGGTTCCTATATCGTTTACCTAGTGGCCAGAGCCTATAAATATCTTGGATTGATATGCAAAGGTGTTGTCGGCAATGGAAAAAATCAGTTCAAGGCATATGAATGTTATCCCCAACTACAACTGTCTGCCAAATCTCATTTTAGAAGAGCACACAATGCATTCTTGATGACTATCACAAGGATGCTACAAGGAGGAACCCATCAGAGGCTAACACATGAGGCAAAAAGTCTTATTAGTAAATATGGATCCTGGTACATCCAGTTTCCTAGATTTACTTATATCCGAATCCAGGGATTCATTGGCATTCCGTACAAACTTCCTATCTACCCCACCCACAGGATGATCGTACTGGAGGTACTTAGGCAATTGGAGAATTTCCAAAATATCCAAAGGCCCAAGCAGAAAGCAGCCGTCACTTTCCCATTCTTTATTGGGAACATGGAAGAGTATTGTTCGTCCACACAGGTAGCTGAAGGTGTCAGACTAGAGATGCAGTGGTATCCTTTCACATCATACCGATCTCGAGCCAATTTCGATCCTCACCATCGCATCGGAATTGTGAACGGAAGGAAGTATAAACACCAAGTGGACTTGGAAGATTACTAGGCTAATACCACCGATGAATTTGATATCAAGAGAAGATTGTGGTCCAGACTACTTGTCAACTTGATTAGAACAACGAAGCTCTTCCGCGTGCCAGAACAACTTGAGGATGATGACGTATTCACATAGCTAGGTTTCGATGAAAATCAACCTCTTCCTCCCGTGCACTGGTCAAAACCTGAAATTGCTGACCTGGACACCCTTATGAGGCCTGTCACCAAGTATTCACAATGTTGGGCAGATCAACAGATCAAAGACCTGCGGCTGAGGGGAATGCCTTTGACATACACTCTGATGGGCGAATCAGAATCTTACTCTTCTAATGCTGGAGCAAGCCAAGGAGATGAGCCAATTGAAAGCTCAAAATCTAAGAAAAGGAAAGAAGCGAAGGGAAAATAAATTGCAAATGAAGGACCTGCTAAGAAGTAGAAAAGACTGGAGCCTGTTCGTTCTGCCATCTCCGCTAATGTAAATGAAATCTTGGACATTGATGAATCTCTTGGAGACATACAAATTCCCTCTCCTATCCCTGTTCAACACGAAGATGATGAACCTCCATCACCCATGGACATCGAGGTTTTGGAGTCAGACAATGAGGTTGATATTTTGGACAACGAGTTTGAAGATGGGATGATTTCAGCCTTGAGAGGAATCCAAGAAATCCAGGTTGTGCAGGACATTCAGGAAGAAGAAGATACCGTGCAACCAACTATTCCTGATTGGTTGAAAGAGAGATTGAAGGTAAAGGAGCTTGAAAAGGTTCAAGAAGAAGAAGATGACATGACCAATTTCCTGGCCAGACTGGAAGCAGTCAGTGCAAAAAAGCTTGCCAAAACCTTCTCCACCATTCAAAGAGACGAGGCTGGGCATCGTACAATCCAAGTTGTACTGACAGTTGACAAATCGAGGGAAGAGATTACTCCCCAGAGTATGCCATCACCACTGTCGATTTAGGCCCCTACCACAAAAGGACAGGAGATGGAAAAGTTGGACAATTCTGTTGCCACTATCAAAGCTAGGCTGGAAAAGGAGATAGTAAAGAAGAAAGAGTATAAATGAGAAGTTGAACGACTCAAGGAGTATATTCAGCACCTAACTAAGCCTCTCGATCAAACTACTACAACAGCTCCTCCGCTGATGAATACTGTTGTGACCTTTTCACACATCGCCCCATTCAAGATGGGGACCCCCTAATTTTTGCTCCGTTCCGGTCTTTTGGCTTGGGTTTTCTTCTCTCTCCCTCTCTGTCTCTTTCCTGATGTCTGCCTTTTGGGGGGTTGTGTCCGTCATTGAGCTTAAACGCGAAAATTTTGGCCAAGTCTGGAAATTAGGGTTTTGAACTTTTCAGCCAATTCAGGGGCAAATAAAGTGAGTAAATTGAAAATTGAACTTAACGTTGTTGTCAGTGTGCTTCCAGCAGGCTCTCAGCAAAATTTCATCGGATTCTGAGGTACTTACTATTTTTAGTAAGTGTGAAATTCAGGGCAATTTGTCAGCTATTTTGAGATTCCGATCATCACACTACATTCAGAGTATATCAGACTGCTTGCATGCCAAATTTGAGCGAAAACAGACGACTTACTATTTTTAGCAGTCCGGCTTCCGGCAAATTTCAGGGTGCAGATGCAGAGATTTTCTCTGCATGTTGGCATATTCCTTCTGGGTTTTTCGAGACCTTCGCGATGATGTAACATGCAAGACGAGACGACTACTTTCAGAATTCAGCCTTCCGAGGCTATTTTTAGGGTTTGCATGTCAGGGTTTCTTTTGCATGTCGGGTGATTCCTGATGGGTTTTTCGAGAGCTTCGCGATGGTGTGACATGCAAACGAAGATTCTCACTGCTAGGGCAACTTGCTATTTTGCAGGTCCCGCTACCGCCCCCGCCAGCTTTAGATTCATCGGTACGATCGCGAAGGCTGGCCGTAAAACCATGGTTTGTGATCATTTGATACGATGCAATGCAAATTAGGGTTTCAAATGAGCCTAAAATAGGCTTAAAGGCCGGGTAATTCAACCGATAAACCACCGCTGACAAGATTCTGAGGGTTATCCGCCGTGAAATTTCAAGTCAAACGGAGCACTTACTATTTATAGTAAGTCAATTTGGAAACTGGCTAAAAATAGTAAATCAGTTGCATGCGTCAGTGTCAGCCAACAGGTCACGTGGTGAGGAGCGCCTCATTAAAATTTCAACTCGATCGGAGCAATGGAACTATCAGAAACATGAGGTTACTATTTATAGTAAACCACCTTCAGAAACATGCTAAAAATGGCAGGGTGATTAAAAATGGCAGTGTCGACAGGATAACAAGGTTATGAGGATGCTATGTTTAAAGTTTCAGGCCATTCCGAGCTTCAGAGGAGCAAAATTGAGAAGACTTACTATAAATAGCAGGGCACAATACTGGTGAAAGATGATGAAAATTTGTCTAAGTCTGGAACTTCGTCCAACAGGCCTAGCAAAATGCGCCCAGTTAATGAGGAGGCTCAGAAAAAATGCTAAGTTTGAAGTTCATCCTGCTCAGGGGTCAAAATGCGCCCAAGGCAAGAAGTCAAAGGAAGTCAATGATGTTTATCCTGCAGCAGGGGTGAAATGCGCCCAACTTGAAAGGAGAAAAGGTTAAAAAAATTTCTAAGGCATGAAAGAAATCCGCCACCACCCTCAAAATGCGCCCAACTTGCAAACTTCGTCCTCCACCATGGCTAAAATGCGCCCAAGGCAAAATGGTCAAAGGAAAGTCAAACATTTTAATCCCCCTCATGCATCAAAATGCGCCCAAGCTCATCCTGTAGCATAGGCAAAATGCGCCCAAGATCATGCATGTGAAGACAAAAATTGGAAGGTGAAGAGTCACCCAAGGACGTTGGAGAAAGTTTCATCCACTAGACACATCAAAATGCGCCCAAGGTGAAGGAAAGTCAACAAGTCAACAAGCTCGTCCTCCATCAAGTATAAAATGCGCCAAGTTTGAAGAGAGTCAACAAAGTCAAAGATTTCGTCCTCCTCCATAGGCAAAATGCGCCCAAACTTGTGCATGTCAAGACGAAAATAGAGAAGATGAAGGGTCACAAGGGACGTGGTAGCAAGTTTATCCTTCTCCTACATAGAAATGCGCCCATGTTTGGATGTGAAAAGTGATTAAAGGTGGTAAATGGGATGAAAGTTTTGCCAAAGCGTGGTAAACTAGGTAAAAGATAGGCGTTATCCTCCATCAAGCTTAAAATGCGCCCAAGGTGGTGGGTGTTAGAAAATTTTCCTAAGGCGTTGAGAGTGATGTGTGTGTTAGAAAATATTTCAAGGTGGTGGAAGTAAAGTGCTAAGTATGCGCCTAGGGGTGAAGTGTGAAGTGTGAAAACAAAATTGCTAAGGCGTGATTTTTCCTTAAGTGTGCTAGGCGCCTCAAGTAGAAATAAAATATTTTCTAAGTGTTGGAGAACTCCTCTAAGGCGTTGGAATTTTTTAAGGTGTGAAGTGTTTGCAAATGAAGTGAGAAATAAGGTGTGCTAGGCGAATAAATTTTTCTCTAAGTGAAGATGATACTTCTCTCGCTGGCAGATGATCAAATTATTTTCTAAGGGAAATTTTTCAAAATGCAAGATGATTGAAATATTTTCTAAGGCAAATTATTTTCCCTTGGAAAATATGCCTAGAGCTCAAAGTGATGAAGTTTTCCGAAGCACGAGCCAATTTTCTCAGCAGTGGAGTCGGAAGTGAATGATATTGCACAGATGAATTCAAGTTCTTCAGTTTGGAGCAACACAGGATGATCGCAGGCGAAGAATCAATTTAAAATGGTGAAAATAATATTTTTTCTAAGGTTCAAAATTCGAAAAATTAAATGAACCCGTTCGTTGGGTACCCATGGATTCGAGGCGTTCTGAAGAAAATTCGCTTCTGGGTACTGAACATTTGCAATGATGGATGGATTTCCAAGTCTTTCAAACTTCGCCGACACTTTTTCAGTGAAGAATTTAATCAGTGCTCAAATTGTGAATTTTCCTAAGGGAAAATTTAAAATTTTCTAAGGCAAATTTGAATAAAATATGCTGTCAAGATGAATTTTCTTCAAATGATGAATCTGAGGTCAGTTGCTTAGATAATTTTGATCAAATTCTTCAAGGATGGATTTTTCAGAGCAGAAGAGAGTTAAAATTCAAATTCCAGTAACAGAGCTCCGGCTGGTGAGTAAAAAAAATGATGAATTTAAATTAAATTTTTCGAAAAGGAATTCAAAGGCGCCAGTCAAAGTCAAGTTTCTAGAAGAACAAGATTCCCGACGACTGGAGACAAGTGTCAGAGATACCAGAGAGGGAAAATTCGAATTCTTGAAGTGGAGTAGTGGAAGTTTAATACACTGGCTAAAATTAACTTCTTCTAGAATTCGAATTTTAGCTATAAAATGGAGAAGTTTTTCACTTGTTT
>VDFB02159212.1:0-20342 GCA_007258455.2 Sequoia sempervirens | reverse complement strand
AATTTCCCTTGTCAACGAATGATAGAAAGAAGGGATTGGTTCTGATGCAAGGGAAAATCTAGGGGGAGGGGTTAGTATACAATTGTTCCAACATAGTCGATGCTAGGGTTCCTCTCACAGGTTTGAAAATGTTTAGATTGTGGTATGGATAGAGGAATTTTCCTCGCCCTTTTTCAAATGGATGGATGTATGATATGGGGAAGCTAGTGGTACCGAATGTTTTCCCTGATGTAGAACTGCTTAGGGCAGTAGCTACAAGATATGACCTTGTCACATGGGTAATTAGGGATAATGATGGAAAGGTTTTGTTAATCATTAACAAAGATGATATTCAATAGATTTTTGACTTGAGTGAACCGAGTGAGGACTTGGTACCTATCAACCTTGAGGAAATGAAGCAGGAATATGCAAAGTTGAAGTCTCTTTTTAGAGCTAAATTTCTTCCACCTCATCTGGCTAGGGTAGGAGGTTCAAGATTTCATATCAGCCCCAATGACTAGGAACCTTTTAGATTAAACTGTTTTGCAAATCATTTCCTGGCCACTTTTTATTCATTGTGTTAGATTTTGGGTTTCAGTCCTGGTGCAGTGATGCCCATTGCATACATGTTCATAGGGGTGAAAATACAACACCCTAACTTCTTTGTCACATATGACTTTGCTTCTTTCTTGGCTGAGAGGATACATGAGGGGCTATCAAAGCTACAGAAAAATGATACCAACACTCAATTCTTTTGGTATTCTATGTTGATGCATATGTTTTTATTCAAGAATGTTGACTTCTTCTCTGAGAAGATGAAATTAAGGCAATCGATTGATGGAGAAATATTTTCAATACAGATATGGGCTGCATATTTATCTTGTAATAAGGAAAGCACTAGTTATGTGCAATTTGATAATTTTTTTGCTTCCATATTGAGGGCTAGATTGATGGTGAATGTACCTAGGATTCCTGAGGAATTACATGATTTCCTTAGGCCAAACGGGAGGAAGCCAGAATTAAAAATCAACCATAATTGGGGTGACATTATCCCATACCCAGTCAACACTATTTTGAGGGTATATGGTTTTCAAGGAGTCCCTCATATACTGTCATACAATATACCATCAAGAGTGGGGTTTGCAAAAGTTATGTGGCAAATAGGTTGCATCCATGAGGACAACCTCATAGGGAGGGGTAAGGGAACATTTTTCCTTGATTATACAATGGTATCTAATTTTTCCTTTTCAAAAGGAGGCTAGGTGCACTTTTTGAAATTCTTTGAGGATTATCATTTGAGATGTGGTCCAAAGTGGCAGCATGATCCTGAGGGTTTTTTTACCATTTTTAGACAAAGAATAAAGGCTTGAAAGTTTGTGCATGAGTTCAACTTTCCTGAGGACCTGATCAGAAATGAGTTTGACCTAAATAAGTAGGAGTTGAACAAGGAGAAATGGATAGCTTATGATAAGCTATTAGATATTGTGCACAACATGGATCCGAAATATGATCCACTATTGGAGTTCAGTCCCCACCATAAGAAAATTGATTTTCTGATCGAGAACTTCAAAGAGATTATGGGCACTTTGAAAACCAAAAAATTAAACTTAGAGTTGAGTCTGGGTGTACAAGAACAAGGTGCCAAACCATTTGAAATAAGGCTAGCATACTAGCCTATAGAAAAGTGGCTCGTTTACAAGAGAAAAAAGGATAGTAGTAGTGATGAGGAAGAAGTGGACAGAAAGGGGAAGCAAATTATGAAGTTTCCTTCACAACTAGGTCCAAAATTCAAAGTTCTTGGGGAAATTAAGATTATTGATTTAGAGTCATCACTAGAAGATAGTCCCCCATCACCACCATCTGAGCCAAGCCCTAAAAGGAAAATAACTGGTCAACCACAAGAGAGTTTAATGGATGAAATTATTGTTACTGATCAGGACATGCAGGTTGGTATGCCTTCCCCGCTTAGGCTAGTTGAATTGGCTTTATCTAATTTAGATATGAAAGGAAAAAGTGTACAAGATGCAAGAATGGAAGCATGTAAGGAGTTTCTAGATGACAATGCATTTGTAAAGACTCTTTTATTCTTGCAATTGGTATGGAGGATGAAGTTTGAATAATATCAAAATAAATGTAAGGAGAGAAGACAACTAAGACCTGACAGGTCAAACCAGAAGAATGATGAGGAAGTGAAAGCCGAATTAATGGAAGAATTTAAGAACATCACTCTTGAGGAAGGCAAAAAATTGATGAGTCAGGCTGGTGTATTGATTCTTCTTGAATGGGACATTGCAGATGCAGTGGCCTTTAATGCTATTATGAAATCCAAGCATCCCTTGCAAGAATCTGAAGAATTCAAGGCAACACTTTTTTCTTTCAGTGAAGAGTATGAAACCTTGGTAATTTTGGCATTGGCCCCACAAGGGAGAAAGCCAAATATTACAGACATTAATCCAAATTTCAGAGGGGGATTAATAATAAAGAGAGCTTTAGATATCCCTCAACCACTGAGGCCACTAGTTTAATTGTGAATGTGGCCAAATTGGCCCAAAAGACTGCTGAAATGGAGGCTAAAAAGAAAAGCCTAATGGAGAAGTATAACCTTTTGATTGAAGAATACAACAAGATGCAAAATAGGAATGTTGAGTTGCAAATTGCGGTGGAAAGGTTTAGGTATAGAAAAATTGGGGAGACATCAAGTGCTCTAGGGACTAGTACATTACCTTCTATAGCAATGTCAATGCCTCTTGCTTCTCCAATTGTTTCCACACCAGGGTCTTCCAGTCAGAATCTTGCTTTTGCCCCTTCTTTAGAGGAAATTGATGAAGAAATAGAGTGCTCTGTTGATCCTACAAAGAAGCAGCTCTTGCAAACAATTGATGAGTTACATAAATCTTTGATGGTAAGTCACGAGGGATCTCTTTCAAAGAAAAAATAGATTGTTACTACTATTTTAAGGAATTTGAATGAAAAGGTTGATAATAAATTGCTATCTATACATTCTTTATATTCTTTGCTATTAGCTGCAATAAAGAATATTGATAGGGATAGGGAAGTAGTGATACCATTGATTGAAAATTGGATCCCTAGGGCGAGTGATTTGGATGTCATGTATAAGGATTGAAGGTTTGATACAAACAATAGGCCCTAATCATTAAAGCCTACTCATGTGTTAGTAAAATCGTTGCAAGGTTTTCAGACCTTACCAGATGACTTGAGTAGAAAGATTAAGGAGTTGGTGAAGAATTTCAATGATTGGGGTAAGACATTGTTACCTGATATAATTGATGAGTAGGGGAAAATTAGGTCATTCCAGTAGTGGTAGGGTCAGGCGGCTGAGGTCATCAATGATCAAATTAAATTTATTTGTGATGACTCATATTATGACTTGTTGGTGAGCTGTATGGATAAAATCATTAGTACTAGCTTATTTTTGAAATCTTTTGAAAGAGATGCAAATCAAGTAGCAGTAAAATACACACCTTATAATGCCAAGGTGAATGAGGTAATTAATTTTGAATGGCCAATTGATGAAGAATATCAAAGGTGGGTAGATAAATATTTGACTAAGGATAAAATAATGAATTACTAACGAGTGGTAAATCAGATGTTGTGGTTACAATGGCCTCCGGTTTTGCTTTGATGGCGGTCTCGGCGTGGGTTTCTTATGGTTTTTTGTTGTTGCCTCAATTTTCCTCAGCTAGCATGATGAACAAGAATATTCTCCAGGGTGATGGCTATTGTAACGATTTTTGGAATATCACCAGATGCTTCATTTGGCTAGTGACATCTGTACTTTCTGGCTTGATGCTTTTTTTCTCCTTCATTTACTATAAGAAGGATTTTAAGGCCAGAAGTACGTGTTAGCAAGTTAGATAATTTTGGTCGAGTCTAGGTGAAGTTGTAGAGTAAATTGTAAAGTCCGATGGTTTTAGAGAGAAATATAATTTAGGTTTTGAGTTATTTTGTAATCGGTTTTGAATTCATGGGGATTTAATGTTGTATAATAGTACTAGCATTTGAGTTGAAATGATAAATTCAAAATCATGTCTCTCCACTATACATGCATATCCAAATTTTGAATAAGATGACTAAGGGTTGTTTCATTCTTCTCACTGTTGTGGTGTGTATAATCCTAGCTGAATGAATTTAGAATTAATTAAAATGCTTGAAATGTGGGATTACAGATATGTTCTGAGAAAAGATTTATAAGTAGTATTGGGTGAGAATGGCTACCGATAAAAATTTGTAATGCATAAATATTGTCAGTGGATCTTATAAGTTATATGTTATAGAGCAACTGGCTATAAACATTTAGATGCTTATGAACAGATTCCTGTGAATGGATATATGGTAATCAAGGTGTTATAATTATTTGTGTAGTTCAATAATTGTTTGTCTTTTCCTAGAGCTTGCTACAAATTGAAAATTAATAACTATATTTTACTATGGATTGTGTTGTAGTTATCTCATGCTCCACATAGTTGATATTATCAATGAAAAACCAATTTTATTCGATATTATCCAATTGTGTTGAGCTATTCAATGGGATTATCTATGATGTGTTAATGCTATTTATGATATTGGTGTAGAGGTTGTAAACACATTAAGGGATCACCCTCCTGGGTCTTGTAAATTCCAAAGTGTAGGAGGCTTTTTAAAGTCATCGTCAGTTGGTCCAAGTCCTTCGAGCTACCCTTGATTGGAATTGGAAATCCCATAGGTAGATTAGAAGACCAACCTGGTTACAGTGTAAAAAAAAAAACCAACACCCTCTACCTTTAACCCCAAACCCTAAACCCTAAACCATTAACCCTTAAACTCTAAACCCTTAAATCCTCTACCCTTTATCTCTCTCCCACTCTAAACTCTTAACATTGTATTCTTTTATAATTTTCACTATTCTTATTTATTTTACACTTACATTTACAAATACACATACATATGCATTTATTGTTTTCATTTATTTCTCATGTAGTTTAATAGTTTGATCGATTTCATATTATATGTGTTGAAGAATTTAGAATTTCAATTACATTAATTTAAGGATATGTTGTATCTATAACAACATGTTCATATGCTCTTTGCATTTACACTTGCATTTAGAAATACACATTTATATACATAGATATAGATTTCTTTAATGATATGTTGCATTTATTATTCTAGGAGAGCATCCAGTAATTGCATTTACATTTACATTTAAAAATACATATGTATACATATATATATGTGTGTGTGTATGTATCATTTATATTCAGTGTTCAGAAACAACCCATTAGGTCTGCACATGGATAAAAATTCATAAAATCATATCTCCCATACATGTTTTGTTTAAACCTAGGCTTGAACCTCTCATTTCACATGCTTTTCTTCACAAAACTATTGAGGACAATGGGCATAATACCTTTCTTTATTTCTCAACTTATGCCCTATTCATGCATCCTCTACAATTGTAATAGTATCCATGTAGCATCTTACACAAGCTTATAGTAATAAAAAAAGTGTAAGAGCCTTTATATCATCAGCAGTTACACTATAAAACCCTCAAAAATAGGGTAACCAAGTCAGATGCAAAGAGTCGAAGCTTTCTAACTCAAACTTCACATCTAAGCCCTCAAATTAGATTTCAAAACCAAAGCAATACATATCTTCATGACATGGAATTGATTTCACATCAAAATATGGCTGCATGTGACTGTACAGTGCTGTATAACAGGAAAAATACATAAATTTTGAAGAAAAACACACATTTTTGAATGTCAAGAGCTTGTATTTTAAATCCTCAACCATCAACAACCATTACAATGATCAATTTATGCCTTTTAAAGGACTTTACATGTCAACCACTGAACAACCACCTCTACAACTGAATTTTTAATCTTTTATGATCACATGAAACATAAAACACACTAATTTGAAGGTTGTTAGCATCACTATTGAAATGTTTTAATTTTTTGACCTTTCAAAAGATAGTGTTAATATTAAATTAATTATGTAATGGCATAAAATTAAAAAACATTTAGAACTAATTATGTAAACTACACCAAATATAATTCTATCAATAAATTAATATCAAATAGATAATATAATTGCATAACTTATACATTTCAATGTCATTGATCTTCTTCTTCATCCAACTCTTTGTCTGTATCATCCGATCCAGATTCGACATTGTAAGGATTGGTCATATCATCATTGATATCAATTTTGATAATGTCATCATCCACACAAATATCATCTTCATGAACATTAACTCTTACATCATCATGATCTAGTTCCTCCTCTTCGACATCTTTGTCAGGGACATCATCAACTAACTATTGATCCTGATCATCATCTACATCATCTTCTAGTTCTTCAGTATCTTCTTCTTCCACCACATTATAATTTACTAACCTTCCTCTTGGATCATGTCTAACAACAAATGACCAACCCGGTTTACTTGGAACCTCTGAGTAAAATACTTTCTCACATTGGCTTGGAAGAACATAGGGCTTATTTCCAGCTCGCTCGATCAACCTTGTATTAACCATGGTAAATCCATTATCATGTTCAATAGAAGTTTTCTTAGGATCATTTTCATTCAATCATAGCTTGTACCATAGGACAACAAACAAAATTAATCTAAAGGACTTAAAGTCACACTCAAGTATATCATCCAAAATCCCATAGTTTTGATTTTTTGAGACTTTTGGATGTATGTTGTTTCTAGATGAATCATTAGTCACCTGAAAGACTGCAGTTATACAAGAATCACAAGTTTTCTTCATGTCATCCAACATTTTGATTCAAAATTTATGACCATTGCACCACATAGCCTTGTGGTGTTTCACCTGCAATATGTTAAACATGTTAAAATTATTGCAATATCGTCAGTTGATAAACATATTTATTATTGGCCGAAAGTATGCAAAGAAAACAATCTCAACATATATATACATCAATATAATTGAAAATAATTAATTAATATGGGTGATTAATATATTTATACGTACCTGTTTATCTCTTAAACCATATGCTAAATCAATTTCCCTTTGTGTAACATTGGAATCTCTATTACGATGAGCTTCTTTAACCAATGAACCCACACCTTCCCATGTTAATGCGCGACCAGATTGTTAACATCGTTCAATCCATACCATCATCCAATCAAGATTGTTGGTGATGTACAAATGTAGTGCATCCCACTCTTGACCAACTATTTAAAAAAAATGAAATTCACAAATGACGTATAATTAGTTAAATACCACAGTATACGACCTTAATTTATAATTGATGTATATTGAAGATTAAAAATTAAATAAGTACAATATACATAAAAACCATATGTAAAATGTATTCCAATTAATCTCTGACTATCTTATAATTTCCTCTCACTTTCCTCAATATACCTTTCCATCTGTGTATTCTTCGAATTCGGTTAATGTGAAGTTGGAACTCAAATGCATCTACATGGGATCTTTGCTGCAAACTTTAGGAAGATATTCACTAATGCATGTCATGGTCATATACCATATATCCCTCCACCATAGAACTGTGATGCTCTTTAGTCAACGCCAGCCTTCAAATATTCTGTAAGTGCCTGTAATTATCTGACATTGACCTTGTGTGCGGTGTCCACAATAATTCAATCTCCTCAACTTGGTGTATGAGGTAGTGCCTTGTGCATTGAAAAATGTCGTATGCAGACACTTTTTCATTCAATAATAATAGATCTATGCAAATTTTTCTTCCAATAATTTATATCTTCTTTATGGATTTCTTTAGATGACAAACGAACTACAAGTGATCCAAGAAAAACATATTAATGAGATTTAACAAAAACATATAGAAGATTACATAAACAAGTAAAACAAAATGGCACCATAAGATGTATACAATGAATTGAACAAATATCGCTACTTCACTCCTATGGATTTTCCAAGACTATTATATAACCCGGCTGACATTGTCGTCAAAGTTTCGAGAGATAGAGGTATAAACATACCGTTAACAATTATAAAATGATCTTTTCAAATATTTCCTTTTCCAAAAAGTAGTGTAAACACAATACAATCGGTGCGCATGCATGCATTATACATGTATAATATATCGTATCATCTCCACTTCAGTGGCTAATCAAGTGCATTTTCATCCCTAACCCAAATTCACCTTTTCTTTGTTAGTTATTGTTTATGTTCACAAAAAACTGTGGGAAATCAATTTTTGTATGACTTCTTTTTATAGCATTGTTTTACTGCTCTATTAATAACCAAGGAAGGAAACTTATATTAATTTGGTCTCCATCATCATTTAATTTACTAGACATTTTTCATTGCATGATTGCTTCCTAAATGCTACCATCACTAAAAATTTTGGATAATTTTTTCTTTGTCATGTTTTCCATCCAATATTTTCCATAACGTTTATGTTATATTCTTTTTGATATGCATTGTATCAAACAAGTGCACAATTTGTAGTTGCTCATAGTAGGGAAACCTACTAAATTGTTTGGGATAACTTTTCAGTCCCTGTGGAAGCCACCCATTAATTCCTTAACGACCTTCATGAAGCATATAAGTTAAACAAATTAACAACAACAATCATTGTTAATTACAACATGAGTAAACACAAAACAATATAAAAATATAAATTCAAAACATATCATATATGATAGATAAACTATTTGATCTGATGTATAACCTTGACAATTAATTCTATTATATTCCAACTTCCATATGCGAGGTGTCATTCTTCATGGTTTTGATGTAGTCTCCTCTTCCCATTGAAAATATATTTTTCAATAGTTCGATACTTATGATTTCTATGGAGGAAGTGCCTATACTCATCAAACACCTGCTTTCCTAAACTTGTTGAACGACGAGATTTCATCTTGGGGCCACAAATTGGACATGCAAATTTTCCCTTTGTTTGAAGACCTGCAAGATGATATATAATTGGATTAAATATTTCAATTTTTTATAATTAAATATAATGAATATATTATTTTAAAAACATGTATGATATCTACTTCATCAAATTAAATATTGTTAAAGTGTAGTCAAACATTATAACATACCACAAAAATGTGTTAGTCTTGGGGCATCATGAATTTTCCATATAAGCATTGTATGGAATTGAAATTGTTCCTTTATTCCACAGTCTGGAGTAGATTACAATATAGCGTGATTTCTATCCTAACTTTAGTAACTCATCTATAAGAGGCTCGATATATACATTCATATCTTTAACTTAGTACTTAACTAGTTGAATGAAAATAAACATTACATAATTATTATAACCATTTTACTGCAATATATATAAATTAATGCACATGACTATTGAATGAAAAAAATATAAGTCATTATGCAACAAATAAGACAAATGAGATGCTACTACGTTAAAGAAAATTGATGTAAACAAATACCTGGAACAATCATTGACAACATTATGTGCTCCCTCTTTATTGACATCCATGGAGGAATGTTATTGTTGATAACAAAAATAGGCCACACTGAGTAAATAGATCTCAGCTCTCCAAATGGATTGACACCATCCGCTCCCAATGAAAGCATGAGATTATGAGGTTCTTTAAAGTGTGGCCATTTTTCCTACATGTCCCTAAATGAAAAACCATCCACAGGCATTCAAAGAATTTTATCTCTACTTCTATTCTGTGCATGAGAATCAATAAATTGCGCTAAGTTTTTGCACCTAAATAATCATTTCATACATGGAATAATTGGAATATAACAAAGAACCTAGCGAGGAACCTTTTTTGTTAGTTGATCTATTTGATATCTACTAATATGACATTCCAGGCATTTTGTTGCAAATTCTTGTTGTTTATGATATATAATATGATAATTGGGACATGCATCTATTGCTTGATACTCCATTCCGATATCTTTCATAATGGAAGATAAATCTCGGTATAAGTGAGGTAAAATATTTGATGGTGGTAACAAAAATTCACCAATCAATCTACAACAAAAATAATTTGTTAATATAAAGAATATTAATGGTACATATTTCATCCTTTATTTACTAGTGATGAACTAACAATGTAATTGAAATAGATGAAAAAAGATGATATACCTTAACATCCATGAGATTGCTATGTTTGATAAACCATTCATAACCTTCAAGTTCAACAACAACAATATTGTAGAGAGAATATTTGTTTGGGAGCCTTCATAAAGGGGATAGTATGCCTTCTCAAGTACAGGTAAATCATGAACATCATCAAATTCATCTTGATCATCATGATTAGCTCTACCACTAAATGTGTCATAGATCAATGGATTCATTCCATCATCTTCAACTGTGTTTTCTGGCGCATGATCATCTTCTTCCATAGGATCATTAACTTCATCTTCGAGCATTCGAGAGTCCTAATGAAGATATCTGATTCTTATAATAATGTGATAAAACACAACAAACCATGATCATGATCAAGGATTATATATATATATAATGTTAAAATGGATTATAAACATTTTACAAATTCAATCAATATATGTTCACATATAATATGAATAATCCTAATAATGACTATAATCATGCCCCTTCAACGTGATATCATGCTTCCGCATGCTAATGTTTCTCAAATTTCTTGTGATTAGAAGTCATCTCGATCTTTAAGCTCTTGCAATCATTGCAAGGACAATAACATTTTCCATCACCCTTTTTTTTTCAATCTAGCCCACAATCTATCAAGTGTCTCTTCATTTTTTTCTGGACTAATATTATCTGACATGATTTTTCTTTACCAAGCTTGACTATTTAGATCTTCAAAAAATATCAAACTCACACTCCATTAATTTTTATTCATAGACAGGTAACATAATCTAATAATTATGATATTTTACACCAAAAAAATTTGGCATGCAACCACCCCTGCAAAAGAGAAGATACTTCTAGTTAATGACCCTAAAACACTTTAAAATGCTAATTCTAAAACTTATTAAATTTATATATGAATATTATTGACATCTACTATGATTTCCAAACCGCTAAGATCTTCTAAAAATCATAATATTGAACTCTGATTCAAAACTTCCTACAATGATTGAGTGCATGAGCCAGTAAGAGCAAGACCCATTCCTAAGGAGCAACAAGCTGAACCATCATCGCCAATGTCAATGTTAGATTTATCCCTTTTAGTTTAAAGATGCAATGTGTCACTTGCTATCTAGCTTATCCCTAGGGCCCTCAACATTGAGAGATACCACAAAAATAACATAAGCATTAGTAAGAGCAATAATAGGTACAAACCCTAGGCCTTCCATAGAAACATAAACAATAACTATAGCTTGGATTAGTGAGTTTCCAATACTAGAAAGATTGATACATTGTAGGTAATAACAAAATCTTGCAATCTAAAGATTGTAGCATAACAAGCACACTATGTAGCTTAGTGACATTTGTAAATGCAATTTACGGTAAGAAGAATGACAGTCACTTGAGATGTGATAGTCAAAAAGAGGCTGAGCAGTGATAAGATAATAAAGCTCAAACCTTGAATAGTAAAGTGGATATTATAACAGTGAGTTTCCTTACCCCCTTGCTGATCTTAAAGATTTTTCAATATCTTTTGGTAGTGTTAGACAAGGAAAATGAAATTAGGGAATGACTATCCAAATGAAGCAACAATGGTAATCATAGGTTCAATGTTTCTTCTTAGCCATTAATGTATAGTGGAGGTAGTGGATTGCATGTTTGAGACTCATCAAAGATGAGAGAATAGTGAATAATACCTTGTGGATTGTGAAGTAGTGTCAATAAGGTTGAAGGATCTTAAGAACTACAATACCATGAAACAATGAGTCTCGTGTAGTAAGTAGGTAGTCTATAGGGCATAGTTTGTTTTTATAGAAGGATTCTCATGAAAGGAATCTTCAAGTGATAGTGAGTGAGTTGTTTGAGAGTGCAGCTGAGGGTGCAATACCTAGTCTTAAAGGAAGTTAGAAAAGTAGTAAATGTGCAATAAAATAAAATCGTACACAACAAATAATTCACAATGTTATCTTGCATAATTCCTTGAGTTTGAAGACAAAAATCTAATTGTATCTTCATGATGAAAGTGGTGAATTTAATGGTCAATCACTAGAAACCATGATTTTAAAACATGTTATTGTGCTTATGGAGGCAACATTTTAAGCAATGCAGTGAGTGGTGGTTTGGAACAATTGCAGGCATGAAGGACTTGCTTTATATGCATACTATGCAGTCTAGCTTAAGACACTTTTCTTAGAAGAGATTGAAGGTGGATTATGGAACTCAAGGGTTACCATGAAAAGGATTAAAGCAAAGATCGAGATCTATTTAAAAGCCACGGTCATGAATATATTAAAGATGTCACATGAAAAAACCTAGTAGCTGGAGTAATGAATATAGTGCCAAAGATGATAGTGTGCTAGGGGAGATTTAGGAGATCTCCACATTATCTAATTACAGGGAAATACATCTTCTTCTTTTTTAATAAAAAGAAATCATTCTAAACCCTATATAGGATACATTGATACTTCAAAATCCTCTGAAGGAAATTTGAGATTATGCAAATATATGTCAAGTAACATTCATAAGGTTTAGAAAATCTTGATCACTCTCTAGAATAGCCCATTAAACATGGGTTGTGCTTGAATGCACTAGATAATTGATATAACACAACCACTCTGCATATCAACTAGAGTTATAGGATCTTTATTGCAGAAAGAGGTAATCACTCTTCGATCATGCTATAATTACATCCTAACCTGTTAAACTTGAGACAACCTAAATGCACCCAATGATGATTGAAACCTACATTATACAACCTGAATTAACTACATCATATGAGTGCATCCATTTCTATCACAACATAGCCACATTAAACTTGGGTCACACATGAATGCATCCTGTATTTGTTATAGCACAATTGTGCCATATGAGCAATAGAGTTATGAATCAAATAATTATAGTCACAAGAATATGTTCCTTGGTTGTGATCTTATGGTGATTCCACACAACAAAATCTGGCCATGAAATCCTCAAAACCCTAAACCTCTAAAAATTAAATCTGATGAGATGTTGCTTTAAAATATGATTTTCAAACCTGGAACTACATATCTGACTTCACAACCAAATTCTACAAAAAGACAATGACTACCCTCAACCTGGCGATATCTTCTTGAATTTTTTCTGATTTTTCTCAAGAAAATCATCCTTAGTTCTCCACAAATTGTCTCAAGTAGAGAAAAAAATGTCGCAATAAATCAGGCGCAAACACACTTTTCTTTATGTCGGCCACAATTTGATTTTTTTCTATTTTTCACGTTTGTCAAAAATTCAACAAAAATGATAGCCAACATTTCGACGAACCCCAAGTTCATCAAAATTTTGATGAGTGTCGGGGATAAACTTTCAAAAAATTGAAAATTACACATCAAATTTTATAAGCACCCGACGATACATCAAATTATACATATTTCGTCGGACAGTTTCGTCGGATTTTGCAGTCAAGTGAGTTAGTGAATGGTGCAAGAGAAGAGCATACACACCTTAAGACAAAATGGAAAACCACAAGAGAATAAGACACTAATTTATTTTAAGTACCCAAATCCAAATGTGAGAGAAGATAGTTGATGTAAATTTGTTGGTTAATTTTAAAGTCAATGAATGTGGAAAATGCAAGGTTAATTTTAAGCCCCGAATGAGTGAAATGATGCAAGTTGTTGTCAATTTTAACCTTATGAGTGAGTGATGCGCGTTGTTTTCAATTTTAACTGAATGAATGAGTAATGCATGTTGTTGTAAATTTTAACCTTATGAGTGAATGATACACGTTAATTTTAACCAAATGAGTGGTTATGCAAGGTTAATTCTAAACCAAATGAGTGTGGAAGAACTAAATGAAATTGAAAAATAATACAAGATAAAAAAGTTAGAAAAATCAAATGAAAATACCTCCTTTCCACTTGTGCCACACACTGCAAATAAGATATTAGTACCAAAAACTTCTAAACTATCAAATGCAAAAGACTAGAATTTAAAATTCCTAATGAAATGCAAGATTTTGGAAAACAGGAAATTGCATCACTGTAAATAATAGTTGTGGCCTACTATCCAAAATAAAATGCATCATGTTCCTAACAATGATTGCATTTCCAAAGATATCAATTGCATTGGACAAGTACGATGAAGTCACTAGCTATTGCTTCGAAGCCCTAATTAGTTGCAACAAATGGACCTGTAACTACAAAAACACTAAAAACATGACTGATTTTGACAAAACCAGAGACAAATGTGATGCAATAATGATGTTAGATAATAAAATCCTAAACTAGAAACTAGAATGCAATAGAAAATCTTAAGAGAGATGCAAACAAAATGATTTTTTTGAATGTTGAATAGTTGCAGCTTTCTAGATAGCAGTTGCAATGCACTAGATTTTTCCAGTTGCATCGTTTTAGCTCTCGATTGCATTGTTCCATACTAGTATAACCTACAAAACTTGAAATTGCTTACAAATCCACCAAATATGTTAGTTTTATGTCTGGTTCACTAATGTAATCAAGGTAAAAATTAGGATAAAGGTCATAAATCATGAAAACTAAAATGCTAAGACCCTAATCAAGCAATGAAGAACAAATAAACATGATAACATAAAACAAATAAACAATGTTACCCAATATCTTCTTGTCATCAATGATTCACCTGCATTGCCCTTTCCATTTTTCTATAAATGCTGATACCCTTAGAAATGAGTATGCAAATGTAGCCTATGTATATGATTGCAAAATATTGAAGTTAATTTTTTCAACATCATGTACTTATGCATAAACTGGATTGATGAAAATGACAAAGACAAGCATCTTTTATAGAAAGACAAATGGCAATGAATGATTGAGATTGAATAAAATAATTTCAATCAAGGGTTTAAATTACACAAGACAAGAAGCCTAGATAAGAATAAGATTGATAGAAGAACTAAATAATTCTAAAGAATCATTTAGTTCAAGAAAGCAATTAAATAATTAAATAATGGAAACATTATTCAATTATAGAAAAAATGCAAGTTTTGATTAAATAACACTTTAATTCAAAAAGTGGGAGAAAAGTAAGTCATTAAATTTTATTTAATTAATTTATTGCAAAAAGGGCTAAAATGAATAATTAAATAATTGACAATTATTTAATTATAGTAGAAAGTGATAAATAATTAAATAAATATAATTCATTTAATTATAGAAAATAAGGACATTAATGATGTAATTAATTAATCAAAAGAGAAAATAGAAAGATAAAATGAATTAATTAAATAATTCAAATTGTTTAATCAAAGACTTTATGACATTAGACAATAATTAAATAATTAAAATTATTTAATTATCATGGATGAAAGGGGATTTTATGAAAAAATAAATTCATAGAGTTAAAACAATTTTTAGTGTCTACACCTTTCACCCTCACATTGACTATATGAAATTGATGCATCTCATTCTCATTACAGTATGTCCATTACACTGCATGATAGGAGGATTTTATGATTATAGACAATAATTTTTTTAAAGCTCATGAATATTATTTGGGAAACACAAAGGCTATACAACATCAATTTTTTCCATCATCCACATGCTTGCACCAAAATGGATGGTCTGGAACTTGGTATGAACATCCACCAAGGCACAATGGATAGATGAATTTTGGTAGATTTACATTTTCTAGTGCTTTGGTAAATATGCATGCTGAATGTGGAGGTATGCTAAGGCACACAAAGTAATTAAATGGTTGCCTCAAAGGGATTTTATTTCATGGAATGCCATGCTTATTGGATATACAGAAACTAGATTTGTTGGAAAAGGTTTTAGAAACTTTCAAGAAAATATAACTAGTTATATGGTGTGTTAGAGTAGATCAATGTGCAATTAAAAGGTCCTCATGAAATATGATATTCTTGAATACTACTGAAATACCAAGATATTCAAGTGTAATGATAAAGTTCCCTTGCAAAGAACAAGATACAAAGATAAAAATAAAAAAGAATATAGTAGTTAATATATCCAAGGGAAGTCCCACCATGGGTTCGACTCTCCGGCGCTCCCGTGGTACCGGTTGGTGTGTCCCGCTAGCACTGCCGGTCATGGTAAAAAGTCTACCAACGGTGGGGGGTTATATGGGGGGTCATGCTTTTTAGATTCCTAGATAATATATATATATATATATATATATATATATATATATATATATATATATATATATATATATACTTACTATTTATATATATATATATATATATATATAACTCTACTTCTTTCTCTCTCTCCTATATATATATGCTTAATATATACCCATATCCAAGGGAAGTAATAAGGATGGTTCTATTTTGAGAATGTCCAATTATAGTGGTCTACAAATAAGAATTTAAAGAAAAGAGGATGGGCACTGGCTCAAATCAGCATGAGGGTGGAAGGACCTTGTATTTCCTAGAGTATGTAATTTGATGAACACCAAGATAAAAAATTGAAGTTTTGTAGACTCTCCAATTGTTCCCTCTTGTGCCAATCGATAATTAAGTATTTTAGTTGTGATTAATTCAATTCAATTGATTAAGACAAATAGTTTTTTGTCTTAAATCTACAACTTGGAGGAGAGAAAAATGGACCATATGAATTAGAAAAAAGGTCTACCTTTCCCTTCACCATAGGAGGAAAGATTATAGGCTTACGCCCTCTTAGAGTAGGATTTCATTAGGTATTTTGATATGCTTGAGATTTAGAAAAGGAACTCCCAGTATAATAATATCTCGTTCAAGATAAAATATTGTGAAGCTTGTTATGTTGATGTGTATGGCTTCAAAATGAAATGGTGATTCAAGATATATGTTAGTGTCAAGGCAGGAAGTTGTAGCAATTATCAAATAAGTTGGTTCTATCATGTACTTTTCTTCAAATTTGGTCATCACATAAGAGTTGGAACATATGTTAATTGTTGATAGGAATGTGAAAATTGCAGCAAGAGAATGCAAGTTGCATAAAAAGCGAAGTATTATCATCTTTAATATTGTTGATGTAGGATGGCATGACCTAACAAAGAATAAATCTAATTAACTACTCAAAGAAATGACATCTTTTGCAATGCTATGATCGCAAGAAATGCATTGAATGAAAATGTTGAAAATACTTTTTTATATTAATTACAAAACAAGCAAAAAATACATATCAAAATTCTAAAAGCATCACCCCATAACAGATCACAGTAGCATCATAAAACCAACCCAAAACCCCCTTTACAAAATAGTAGAGAGAAGCAACCAGCTTCCAAACCCAAAAAAATACCTCATTACAAAAAACCAGCAGCCCTAGCTAGGAGCAAACAAGAGAAGTCCAACAAATACCCTATATCAAAAGAGATTAGCTCCACCAAAATTCCAATACAAAATATACAAGTAATTATTCTAAACAGGAATATAAACAACTAGATACAGATCAAAAAGATATGCAAGAAATTTGTCCACAAAGTGCATTAAATAGTTCCATGACCACCACTAAGAAGCACCAAGGTATGAGCAGTGGAAACTTCCTCATGAGAAGGCCTATCATTTTGATTCTTTCTCTCGACTTCCATTTTTTTCCCCTCTACAATATCATTATGGAAGGAATGAAGATCCCTCAAAAACACATCGACACCAGGATGCCCCTATGGTCCCCTATGGTCATAAGTTCCCATATCTTGCTTCCATAATGTCTATAGTGACCTGTCCATTTTCCAAATAACTCCAGAATTTGTCCTTTGAGATAGCCACAATGATATATACCTGCATTGCAATGTTATAAAATATCTCATCTCCTATAAGACTCAGTAAGAAACCTTTTCCTCCCCTAAAAGACATCTTCATTCCTCGCTTTCCAAATAAGCCAAAGAATATTGGAAGACAGAAACAACCAAAAAAGCTTAGCAGTTTTACCCATCTTAGAATTATGCATGAACAAAATCTTTTCAAGCAACAACAGACCATTAGATGTCCAAATATCAATCCCATTATAGAAAATTTTCCAAACTTTTTTTTCAAAAATGCATTCAAAAAAGATATGAAAAAGAGTCTCAAGAACTCTACACAACTTGCAAACTGTAATATCATTAAATTTGCGTTTGAAAGAAAGCTTTTGCAAAATAAGGAGCCATCTAAAAAAAGCTTGTTTGGCATCAATCTGTCTAACCTAGTTATTTTGGAAAAAAAATTTCCATTGAGCTTTATCCCACTAATCTTTCTAGGATTGGTTCAAGTGATTAGTTAAATCAATGTGACTTGTTAGCATAATATGAAGTTCTTTAACGTTAGTCTGCCTTGTATTTGAGCCATTTTTCCCTTGAAATTCTTTAAACTGGTCTGGATCATTTTTGGTTTCCATAGGAAATTTTATCCATTTATAGGCCTCTCTTAGGACTGAATATGTTCTCCAGTTAGAGGGGGGGAGATTGAATTTAGTGTTCAACTCAATCCAACCCTTCAGTTTACCATCTTTCAAAATATCACTAAAATTTCTAATGCCAAGGGAGGCCCAATGTTTTGCAGAGCAACCTTGGATAAGATCCAAAGGCTTCCCTTTGTGTTGAAGATTCCACCAGATAGATCTATGGGACTGAATAGTCCTAAAATCCCCATTGATGAATTGATGATTATCTAGATTCTTTTTCATCACCTCCCAGGCCTTCCAAATAGTTCTAAAAATAGTGGACCATGTAGGTAACATGACCTCCTAGCTACAAAGAATATCACTGATAGGAAAGGCCCTCCGAGCCTTAGCACATTTAGGAACAACTCTAAGGATATTTTTCCTAATCATTACTTTACAAGGCTCCCCGCCATCTAGAGACCCTAGAACTTTTGATGTAAGGGAAACACCCTACAACTTCAAGTCTTTCAAAGCTAGGCCACCTTTAGATTTTTCAATGGTGCACCAATCCTAGTTAACAACATGCCTCTTTCTCTTCCCTTTCCCATCCGACCAAAGAAAAACTCTTATTATTTTTTGAATCTCATTAATTTGATAAGAATTGAAGAACCACATTGAGGAAAAATAGATGCTATAAGAAGAAAGAATCTTCTGGTAGATTTGAATCTTGCCAACAAAAGAAAGGAACTGCTTATCCCACTTCGAGATCTTTTCAATTTTATCCCGAATCCATAGCCATATTTCCTTCAAATCTGGTTCCACTACAAAGGGAATCCCAAGATATCTAACAAGCTTGTGAGGACCACCCCATTGAAGCCCATACTTAGTAATCCATTCTGGAGTTCGATATGTTCAACCCAACAACCAAGACTTAGAGGGGGCAAGCTTTACACTTGAAGCTGAACAAAAAAAATACAATTTCCTCATTAGATTAGCAAAGTTCTAGTCTTCCAACTCAAGAAGAATGGAGGTATGATCAAGAAATTGGAGATTGAGAAGCTCATTTTCATCCAGTAGCCTGGATCCTCTTATCCTTGGAACTAGAGCATTCTCCCTCAACAAATAATGGAGGGCATTAGAGACACTGACAAATGTCAGGGCCAAGGGGAAACCTTTCCTTATAGACCTCTCCAAGGGCATCTCTTGAGTGGGTACACCATTAACCTCAACCTGAGAAAATGCATCTTGAAAAAGAGTTCTAACCATGTGATAGAAGGTCACAGGGAAACCAGAAGCTTCCAACATCAATAGCAAGAAATCCCATTCAACCCTATCATAAGCGTTCTCAAAATATAGGAGCATCATATGGTTTTAAATTCTAGCCCAATTCAAGGCCTCCCAACTAATGATTAGATTCTCAAGAATATACCTCTCTTTGATGAAACCAATCTGTTTAGAATTTATAATAAGAGGAAGGATTATGGCCACCCTGTCAGCTAGAATTTTGGCCAAAATCTTATAGGACACATTTAAAAGAGTAATTCCAAATTTTTATTAGATAACTATCACCATATTTAGGAATTAACTTGATCACTCCTTTATTAATCTTGTTGCCAAGGGACCCCTTTTCGAAGGATTCCCTATACACAATAAGAAGATCCTCACATATCCACTCAATAAAATATTTGTAAAATTCAGCCAAAAGCCCATCAGCCTCAGGGGATTTATCATCCTTTAGAGAGAGAATGACCTTCTTAATTTCTTCAAGGGTCACATCTTTCCCCAACTCTTTTTCCATATCTCACTAATATTATTTGGGATCAGACCCCTAATATGTTCTCTAGCTCAAGCACTATCCCTCCCCTCTTTTTCTGAAGAGAAAAGTCCTTTATAGAACTAGAAAAAATGATTTCTAATCTCATCCTGATTAGTCACTTAAGAGCCATCCACAAAAATGAATTCAATCTTCACTCTAGCCTACTTTTCCTTAATATATCTAAAAAA
>VDFB02159211.1:0-20892 GCA_007258455.2 Sequoia sempervirens | reverse complement strand
GTCATCATGGAAAGCATGCAGAAAAAGGTGATAAAATAAGAGATACAACTTGCAGTATGGGGCATGTGGACTCCTTGTTTCAAGTTCCAAATTATCCTTATTCAGATAATCCTTGAGGATCAAAGAGGATAGATGCATTGGTGCTACTTCTGAGTTCTCCATTACTTGCATTCAGAATGAAAGGAGGTTTATGAGAGATCACGTAGGGTTTTTTGTGCATTATAACCTCATTGTGAATGAACAATGTCTACAATTTGTAGATCACTCCTGGGAACCAAGCACCACAATTGAAGACAAGATTGTCGGCAATAGCCAAATGGAGATAGTCACCTTGGGGAGCTTGATGCTAGATGAAGGTAAGCAAAACAGGTGTCATTTTGATGTTCAAAATGTGTAACTAAGTTTGGTATGGTGTTTTGGGTATCAAGCTACAAGCAAGTTGAAGGGCTCATGAAGAATGAGACACTACAAATCCCTAGCATGATGGAAGCAAAACCATTATTCACCACTTTGGGTGAACAAGGCACATGCAAAAACTTCTACACCATGGGTTTTGGAGGGATGAGTAAAACATGGAACTCGCAATGGATGCACTCTATGAGAAGGTTCACTATGAAATTGAAAACCAAAAGCGATGAGGTAGTGCTTCAAGGCATCAAGGAGGAAACTCCAAGACTTGTTATGACAAAGAGAATGGTATGTCAATTGGCCGTGAGCACCACCTCATCCAAAGGTGAGTTGTCTTTTGATGATTATACTTGGCCTAATTCAAACTAACATTACATGGTGCTTGAATTTTTAGGATTACCATTGAGTAGAAGGTATCATCATGAGTTGAGAAGGCATAGCTTTTCCATTGAAAGATTTAGAGAGACCACAAGAAGATTCCAAGGAGAAATTCAGATGTATGCTAGGGTAGTGCAGCATGAGAAGGATAGGATGATTCCAAATCAGGATATTTGTGCGGAAGACCTCCAACAAAGCACGATGAGGTTGACTAATGATAAGGATATATCCTTATATCATAGCAGAAGCATTCCCAGGACAGTGATGAACCTGATTTCCAGTCCCAACACTGCTGTCATCATTGTTAACAGCCACCACATTACTTACTTGGCATTCACACAAGTGATTTTGCAGGGATTCCTAGCTATGGGAAAGAGCAATTTTCAGTTGGTAACTTCTAATGGAAAGCCTTCAGTTTGTGTATGGCTGTTTACCACTCCTACATTGATCACATGGCAAATGTTTGCCCAAGTTTGTCATACTTGCAGCTATTACATCATTTTTATAGTGCTGGGATTGATGTTTTTCGTCATGAACAACAGCAGATCAATGCATTTTGAGGGGATTTCCTTGCATGCAAATGATAGGGAGAAGGGTCCAACCATTCTAGTGCTGAATTGGAGGAGACCCCGAGCGATTCATGGGTGTTATAATTTATTTTCAGCTGATTTACATTGTGTTTGGGAAGGATCATCCCACAACAGCATTATGGGTCTCATTGGGGCTCAAGGATATAGCCATGAAGCTCACATAGGCAGTTGGGATCTTTCATCACATAAGAAGAACAAGTGGCTACAACAACTCGCCAACATAGTAGATGGATACACGAAATACAACAACTTCTATGTCATGGGAGAGTTCATTATGAAGTTGAAACCCCAGGGAGAGGAGGTAGAACTTCCAGGCGTTGAAGGAGAAGATCCAATAGTAGCCATGATGGAAGAACATTGGGCGATAATCATAATTTTTTCCAAAGGTAAGATGCTTGACCATAATGATATTTGGCCTATTTTGGTTATATTCAAAATTACACTTCAATGGTGGCCACCAAAGGGAATGATTGTTAAGCGGAACTTGTTGGTCCAAGAGCACCAACTTGACATAGCTGGGATGAGTATTGGCTACATTAGACATGAGTCAAGAGTCACCATGAATATGATTCCCAATTCTAAATCTGTTGTCCTTAAAATTCCCATCACATCCCACAATTCCCTTGCAGCCAAAGAGGAGTTTCAAATCACATGGTGGAGTATTGTTCAGCCCATTACCATTGCTGAAGTGTTCTCAGCTAGTACAGGGCAGTTTCTAGCCTTCACTAAATGGAATAAGGGAACTCAGTTTTGCAGCTAGGATGTTATATCCCTATTGATCACTTTGATAAATTCATGTTTTGGATTGATAATATCGTTCATGAGCAAATTCAGATCTGCAGGTATGAGGAAGATATATTTGCTTAGTATTGTCTGTATGAGGTCTCATCCTTTGGGGATATTAGGTGCCACTATTCCCACGGATATACTGCTGATTGAATGTGAATTCCAAACAAAAAGTGACTGTTACAGCCTCCTTCCAGCCCACCAACAGTCTGATCTAAACCATCTATACAGTGGCAAGGCTTGAAGCATCATTGTAAGAATCTTTGAAGACCAAGATAAATTACCTTGCCGTGATAATGTCTGGTCTATTTTGCATATGGCACACCCAAGATGGGTACCCAATGAGTAAATGGCAAACCAAGAACTTGTAGCTGGGAGTCATCTACTTAGCTTGGTTGTTTGGAATTTTGGAGATAAGAAATATGATGCAGGGGTCATAATGAGTGTTGTCTTCCATCTCATTACTGCTGTTACCCATATTCACAGCCTTTTCCATCCCTGTGGAACAGCCATAAAAGAGAAATTAAAGATGCATCTTCCACCTTTAGGTCTTAAGGACGTATTTGGAAATGATGCAAGAAGGTTTCCAGAAAACTTTTCTTTGTTTCTTAGTAAGGAACAGCAAAATGACAGCCATGGAAAAATATTTCAATTGATGGTATCACCTTTGGGCAGTTTTATACCAGCAGGTACGAAGGGAATTTTTTCGTCTAATGAGGTGAGTAGGTAGTGCCACATGCAAGGAGCATTAAGTATGTACATCCCAGCATTGTTAATAGTGTCAGTGGTGAAGTTTGGGGCAAGATGCGACTGTTGCAATTACGTATCTGCCTTCATATAGTCTGCTACCCACTTTTCAGAGGGGACAACAGGGGGTATCATGATCAGCAAAAGTAGATTCCCAAGTGATCTTCATAACAAAGATTTGGAAGAGGTATTCATTCATGATGCTGAAGCTTACACACATCATGATGAAGCTTACACACATAATGATGAGGTCATTAAGGAAGCAAAGGCAATGAAGAAGCCAAGGTTAGTAAGTGTTACTGCTAAAGAAGATGGTTTATTTGTTGCAATGCCTAGGATCGATGAGCATAGATCTATGTTATGTTGTTTGGGCATCAAGTGGATAGAGTTTCCGAAGTTGTCATTGCTTGAGGACAAGGAATATTTGGGGCAGGAGGACTGTCATGTCCCTCCTAATCAGATCAGCTCCCAGCCTACTCATTGTATAAAGGTGTTTTAAAACACTAGACCAATACATTATTTAATTAATATTTAAATATAAAATATAACTAATAAAATAATAAATATAAACTAAAATATGAAATATAAATATTAAACTAAAATTTCAAAAAATAAAATAAAGGTGGTATTCAAGTCAGCATCAAAGGGAATTCAGCTTCAAATAGGTAAAAATAGGAGCACTCAAGGCTCATTTGAGGACATGGAGATTTGGTATGATTTTTGAATTTTGGCTCAAGCAGGCCAACTAGGACGCAAACCCTAGTTACCTATCTAGGTCAAGACGAAAACCCTGGTCTAGGGTCTTACTTAGTCTCTTAACTTCTATTTGGTTCATAATCAGAATCAGGCAAACTGCAATTTGAAGTCTGAGTTACTTTTTTTTAACCTAGAGCAGGTCTGTTCAAGGAGTTTGTATGCCATTCAAGGGTAGTTGTGCAGCCCAGACCTAAACACAGCCTTTGGGTAGATTATATGCAGGTTTGGAAGAAGTTTGGAAGAGTGCTAAAACCCTAAACCGCCCATTCTAGGGTTCTTCTCAGACCTGAGCACCAAGAAGGAGATATTCCATCAACTTTCAAGCTATGTCATTGGAGCTGCACCTAGGTATTGGAGGAAGAATCATCCAGATTGGTAGCTGTTTGTGAGGTAAGAAGTGGCGCCTCCCTAATAGGGTAATCTGGAGCACTCAGCCACCCTGCATTCAAAAGATGTCGAAGCAATCAGCAATGCATCTTCTTGAGCATTTTATATTTGGAAAAAGATATTCTGCAGTCAACCTTCCGCACTCATGATGGCCACTTATCATCCCATTTGGGTTCACTGATGCCCCATCCACCCTCCAAGGATTGATTAACAAACTCTTTCAGCCCTTCCTTGGTAAACTAATCTTGGTCTTCTTTAATGGCATTTTGATGATGATCTATAGCAAAACTTGGGCAAAACATTTACAACACCTTGACCTGATATTATAGCTTCTCATTGATAATCAGTTATGTGCCAAGTGCTCCTTTGGTCAAAAGGAAATTGGGTACCTTGGACATATTGTCTCCCCAATAGGTGTTTGAGTTGACCTTGACAAATTTGTACCATGAGAACTTGGCAACACCCCAAAACACTTAGAATGTAATGTCCCAATTACAGTTTTTTTGGATTTTATGATTTTTTTGTAATCTCTAAGTAATTGAACCCAAAACATATGCAAACAAACCAACAACTAAGACTAACAATAATGCTGGCTATGAACAATACAAATTGTGATTTCATGAACAGCCAAATACATATAGAATTCATTACATTGATTGCATTATTTTTCAAGAGAAATTCAAACTGAGCTTACTACCCAAGATAAGTTGAATTTTATCATTACAAATCACAATGAAATATCAATCTAAAACCCTTATAGCTTTATTGTTGATATCTGCCCAGAACTACAGCCATTACATTTATTCTTCAAATCAACTATAGTACCCACTCAGACCTCTTTCAATTCAAATTAAAAAATAGAACTCATAATAGCCTGTAATAACCAGCGATGATGATGTAGAGGGATACCATTGTCTGATGACTGAATAGATTAAAATAGAAACAAAACCTAGCATCAAAGAATAGCATATTTAATTCCTTACAACTGCTACAATCTCCTTTTATTCTCAACTGCCCCTCCTCCAATGTTGTGTGGTGGATAATAAGGCTGCAATGGAACAGCAATCTGGTATGGCTAACAAATCCAGCATCAACCATTAATGGTGCTCAAAATGAACACCAGCAAGAACATCAATCAGCAATGGTTCTCCAAATATTTTCTTGCAAATCTAAATCACCCTATTGCTGGAATCTCGCATGAAATCTCCAAAAATTAGAAACAAGCACTGTAGCAGCTCTATGGCAATGTTGTAGCAAACTCCAATTCCTCCACAAATCAGCACAATTGTGATTCCCAGCTGGAATCACCCACGATTGGAAACATGTGTTTTCGTCCTTGATCCGATATAGGGAATTCAAGAAAGTTTTTGTCCTCTCAAACCTTGAACAAACCAAGGGTTTTTGTCCTTGAATACCCTAGACTGAACAAACTGCTCAAATCTAAAAATATGCAAAGGATAACTTCCATCCTCCTCAAATGAAGATAGCCACCTCCTTGATATGCCTTTTCAAATTGGGCCCTTGGGTCCTAAATTTCCCTCCCAAGTATTTAAAAATACTTTTTAATTTTTATTTTAATTATAATAATACTATTAAGTTGCCCTTAAAATTAGAAATTACTAGGCCCAGCTTAAATAATATTATTAATTATCTTAATCTGAAAAAGGGGACATGAAACAGAAGCCTCTGTAGATTTTTGGATCTCACCAACTACTATCAAAAACTTGTCAAAGACAATGGGAAATTGTTGCTCCATTGATTGCATAACCAAAAAAAAATGTCTTCTCATGGACCACTACAGCAAAACATGCCCTTGAGGTCCTCAAACAAGACATGTGTATAACACCTATTCTCACCATGCCTAATCTCTCCAAACCATTTACAATTGAAAGTGATGCTTGCAGAAATGGCATTGGTGTTCTTCTTATGCAAAATGGTTACCCCATCACCTTCAACAACAAGGCCCTATCAAGGCACAATTTGGTCTGTTACTTGTACCTATGAGAAAGAAATGATGGCCATCTTTCATATTGTTAACAAGTGGTTGTCATATTTGGTTGGGAAGCATTTTTTATCAAAACAAATCACCATAGTCTCAAATATTTCCTGGAGCAACGAGTATCCTCCATAGCTTAGCAAAAATGGGTCAACGAACTCATGGGTATGACTACAAGATCACTTATTAAGTTATAAGAAGGGCAAGGATAATGTGGTTGTTGGTGCTCTAAGGAACACGTGTCCCTATGTGCAATTTCTATCCCAATTTTGGAATAGATGCAAGATTTCCAACAAGAATAACACTGGAAATCGCCCACACAACATCTCATCCACCAACTTTCTACAAATCCTACTTCATTACCCACCCACTCTTGAGATGGGCAATATTTGCAATATAAAGGACACCTAATTTTACTTCCCAACTCTACTTTATATCATAAAAAAATCTTCTTGAACAACATGCACCTCCCTTAGACTAGGCATTCAAGGTTTTTGAAAACATATACGTTTCGTTGAATTTCTTCTTGCATGGGTTGAAGGAGGATGTCAAGTAGTTCGTAGTTAAATGTGATATCTGCCAACATCACAAGGGTGAAACAATGGCAACTCCAAGCTTGCTCCAACCATTCCCATTCCTACTCAGATTTGAACAAATAATTTTGTGGATCTCGTCGAGTGCCTTCCCAAGTTTGGCACAAAATTAGTTGCACTTGTGGTGGTGGATTGCTTCTCCAAATATGCCCACTTTTGTGCCTTAGCCAACCCCTACACCTCCTAAACCATTGCTCAAGCCTTCCTTGACGAATCTTTTTGTCACCATGGCCTACCCTCTTCTATGGTCTTTGATCGCCATGCAGCATTTATAAGCCATTTTCAGAAAGAACTATTTAGCAAGATCGACACAATGTTGAAGATGAGCTTTCGATATCACCCCCTAATAAATGTTTGTAAACATATCTCCAATGTTTTACATTTGAGCAACAACACCATTGGGTCAAGTCGTTACTGATGAAAGAATGGTGGTACAGCACCTCATATCATACAACCACAAAAATGAGACCTTGAATGAAGCAATTTATGGGAAAAAACCATAGTCTCTTCTATATTACATTCCCAATAGTTTTCTAGTCAACACAATAGACACTATCCTCAACATAAGACAATATTCTTTAAATCCTTCATGAAAATCTCACATGAAGTAGTAAGCTAATCAACACCATTCCAAATGCAATTTCCACCTAGCAATATGTTTTTCCTCCAATTGCAACCTTATAAACAATCCTTACAGATGAAAAGTCACTAAAAGCTTGCCCATAAGTTCTATGGGCCTTACAAAGTTCTCTAATGAATTGGTCCAATAGCTTACAAGCTGGAGCTTCCACCTTGCTCTTGTCTTCATCCTATCTTCCACATCTCTTGTTTGAAGAAAGTTTTGGCCAACATGTCACTAATAAAGCCATTCTTCCTAAGCTTAATGGTAAATGATCCATTATTCTCCAATTCAAAGCAGCATTAGATACAAACACACGCCAACTTCGCAACTGCTCACTCGTTGAAGTCTTGATCCAGTGGCATGCCATGCACCCTAAAGATGCTACTTGGGAGTTCCTTCACCAAATTTAGTGGCAACTTACTTCCCTTCAACAATAAGGACAAAGCTTTTCAAGGGGAAGGGAGGGTGTGCAGGGCAAGGAGGGAGGGGGAATGTTAGGAACGCTTAGTCCTAACTCTTTCCTTATTGTAATAAAAGCTTTGGATGCATATGTTTTGTAAGTCATCCCTTGAGTTATTATGAATAATCCCATATGCTTGGGAGATAGTAGTTAGCTTGAATAGAACTAGAATAAATATAAGACATGAGTTATTGTATGAGCATCCACGAATTATATTGTATTTAATGTTGTTCAAAGGAGTCTGCCACCTCGAAGAGGCCTATGATATTTTGTAGTAAAATTCTAACAATTCAATACAATAATATTGACTGTGTTTGCATTTCAACATTTATTTTCTATATTTCATGTTTTTGGCTAATCTATTATAGGGAAGATCTTCACAAACAATGGTGTAGGACCTCAAACAAGAAGGAAGGAGCTAGGAATGAATACGCTGCAAAGGGTTTACTAGGTCATATAGAAAAATATATACAAAATAGGGCATAATTTTGTCTACTTATGCTTATGCCTGAATATTTTAGGTATCTTTTTTATATTGTTGTTGGATTAATTCAACAATAAAATGTAAGCCACTAGATTGGAAAAGCTGTTATTTTATTTTTCATATTTTCAAGTTTAATAAAGGGAGTGGACCCCAACTCCACATTTACATAATCTATATATTGATACTTTTATAATAATTACAAATATATTATATGTTTATGAATATTAAATATATTTTAAATTTATTAAATTAGTTGATATAAAATAAATGTTTTTTAAATCAAGCAAATTATTTTCTTTAATACTAAAAGTGAATTTTATAAATAAGAAAATTAAGAAACACAATGTTAAGTCTTTGAATGACTTAAAAGTCAAAAACCATATACAGCAAAATTTTCAGAACAAATATCACAGAGTTAAAATCATAGTTTTGTCTTATTTCACTGCGAATTCATTCTTCCATTTCAGATCTAGCCAGATCATTTAGATAGTCGAACATGGCATGCAATTTAAGGAGTTGATTTATCCAACAACACTTATATTCTCCAACTCAAGAAAACAAATGGAAATTGCAGCTTCCTCCATCCTACATTTAGACTTCATTGAGGCCTCAAACTCCACCAACAGATGTTTAAATTATCAAACATTTATGAAAAGGATATTTACAGAGCTAACATGCAATTTAAAAACTTTATAGGCATATATTCTTTTGAACTACTTATTCTCATAAACATTCTATTTATAAAGTAAAATGGAACATATGAGAATCAATCCTAACCAATGTTCCATGAGGACACATCCCCACCCCTGGTCCCCCAACCCCCAACCCTCAAGACAGGGATGTCAGAGGATGTGGGGACTTAGAAGGGATGGCCCCTGGCCATCCCACCACTATTGCCCACACCCAAGGACATTTCTAAGATGTTCACCTCATTTTGGGATGCCTTGGGGACTCTTGGACACTCCTAGGAGTCCCCCAACCGTCCTGAGGACTTCTAGGCATCCCCAACATCAAAACAAATTGAAAGTTCATTTTTTTAAATCAAAATGTTTTTTTAAATTGAATACCACTAACCCTAACCCTAGTGGCTTATGGGCCCCACCCAAACCCTAAAAACTTACAAAAGCTTATAAATAGGCATCTAAGCCTCATTCCAAATCACTCCCAAGTTTCAACAAAAAAGTTGAAAGTTGCAAAAACAAGCTGCAAGAGCGCAAGTATGGGCATTAGCATTGAGGAAAAGTGAGAGGAAGAGCAAGAAGAAGACCAAGGGTAAAGAGTGACATCAATCCACCATTGAATCAAAGGATTCAAAGAATTTTTCAAGCCCAAGGTAGGCTTCCTTCATGACTAGTTTTTTTCATTGTTAAATTTTTAGTAACTAATTACTAATTTTAGTTGACAAATTTAGTTACTAATTTAAGGGTTTACAATTTAGTAATTACATTGTTACAAATTTCAATTTCAATTTATTATTTTTGTTTTTCTTTTACAAATGAGCAAATGTATTAATGATCAAAAAAAAAAATTTTTTTTTTTATAACAGCAATATTGTATTATTTAGGTGATCAAACTTATTTGTTAATTTATTTATGAATATTTCTTATACAAATTTGAATAAATATTTGATTAGAAATTTAAAAATTAAAATTAATTTACAAGTCAGATTAGGATTTTGTCTTTTGTGTATCCTATGCTTTTGTACTTCTTGCAACCTAAAGTAAGAAAAACAAAAATGAAATCCTTGTTTGATGAAGATTGAAGAACAAGGATTTATATTTTTGTGTATCCTCTACTTCTACACTTCATGCGACTTAAGTGGAAAAAAAAAACAAAAAAGAAAATACTTGTGTCTTGAGCCTATGCATATTTTATTATTTATTAATTTAATAACATTTTGAAATGTGTAGTAGCCATAAATTTTGTTTCTTGTAGTGTCACTATGAGTATTAGTTCTCACGGCATGAGTGATGAAGAGGAACAAATTGAGCCTATGAGGGTTCAATCAGAAACTCTGAGTACAAATGTGGGGGGAGGTAGAGACAACTAGTTCTATTGGCAATGCAAAGTTTAGTTGCCCTTCCAAATTATTAGAGAAATTTTCCCCAAGGGTCCCTTTGATAAGAAGTCGCCTTTAAAACAATTTGCCGCTAAATTGCAAGCAAAATCAACAAGGGGCTATGGAAGTGTGATTTTTGTCAACTTGAATTTTAAGGAAGCATCACAAGAGTTAATTCACCACCTTTATGTCACTGGCAAAGGTTTAGGAATTTGTGGGAGATTGTCAATTGAAAAAAGAATTGAAATAAATAAATTGTGGGCTTACGGTGGTGACCAAAGTCTTGTACCAACCCCTTTGCCATTAAGGGCTCCTACTCCTACTCCTCGAAGTACTAGGAATACCCCAAATTTACAAGTTTCAACTCATTCTACTTATACTATTCCATCTAGTTCAAGGGTAGCCACATCAGAGCTTAAGGGGAAACATAGAATGACCACTAGTGATGATGCAAATATGATGGCAAAGTTCTTCAATATGCATAACAAAGATAACGTAGATGATGCCATTGGCAAATTATTCTTTGCTAATGGCATTCCATTCCATGTGGCTTGCTCTCCTTATTATAAGGAGGCTCTAGCAAAAATAATCAAAGCAAGACCATTGTATGTATTGCCAGGGGAGTGAAAACTAAGAACAACAATCTTGGAATAATTCTTATTCCAAGATTAATATTCTAATAGGGAAAATAAAAGTTATTTGGATCACTAGTGGATGCAGCATAATCATGGATGGGTAGACGAATATCAAGCATCGTCCACTCACCAACATCATGGTCACATGTGCAGAGGATCCTTACTTCCTTGGGGCTATTGAATGTTCAAGGCACAAGGATGCTGAATTTTAGTTCCAAATACTTAGAGATGATATTAAGGAGATTGGGTGAGAGAATGTGGTGCAAGTAGTGACCAATGTTGCATATGCATGCAAAGCTGCAAGAAAATTGATTGAGGCAACCTACAAGCATATTTGGTAGTCTCCATGTTTTGTGCATGCCATGAATAATGCACTAAGGACATGGGCAAAATTACATGGATCAAATATGTGGTTAATGGTGCTAGAGATGTGCATATGTTTATTTGCAACCAGCATACTTCACATGCACTCTTTAGGACCTTCTCTAAAAATCCTTTGAACTCTATGGAGACTATATATGCATCATACTTCATTCTCTTGGAGAGGATGCTTGAGTTGGAAGAGGCATTGCAACTAATGTTCATGAGAGTAGGGTGGAATCGGTGGTTCAATTCTAAGTCAAAGCAAGGGAAGAGGGTGAAGGAGGTGGAGAAGAGCGATACTTTTTGGGCTGATGCAAAATATATTGTTGCCACCATTACTCCAATTTCTAAATTATTAGATATGGACACAAAAATGCACCTAACCTTGGGGAGGTATATGAGTGCATTGGCAATATGCTTGGCCAAATGAAGGCTATTGTAGAGGAGAAAGACCCCACATTCGTGTTCTACAATGAGCACATTCGGCCAATCATTCATCACCAATGGGAGAAACTCAACACTCCCTTACACGTGGCTACATATGCATTGAACCGGAAGTGTGAAGTGCAGAGGTCAAGCAAAATTACTCCTATACAAATGTTGAGGTGAAGGCAGGGTTCATGAAGACCATTCAAAACATGTATTATTCTACACAAGCCAACATCCTTCATACTAAGCGGACAAAATTTGCCACTCTTAGGGGATACTTAGAAGAGCCCAAAATAGATAGGGAGACCATGGCACGGATAGATCCAATTCTATGATGGACTATGCATGGGCCTAATTCTTTGACTACCACACTAGCCATCTGTCTTCTATCCCACGTGTCTATTTCTTCTATTATTGAGAGGAATTGGTCTACTTATAGCTTCATCCACTCTTTTAAGAGGAACCAACTTACCTCTAGGAGAGTGAAGAAGCTTGTAGTTGTACATAGCACCTTGCCTCTCATTGACTGCGACACGCTTATGTACAATGAGAGTCCAACAATCCGATGGGATGTAGAGACAAAGGATCTAACACAAGTTGATGAAGATGTAGCATAGACAAGGCTAATTGGTATTGCTTTCAAGGATCTTGAGCCTGAGGATTCTAGCAATTCAAGTGATCAAAAGTTCAATGCGAACTTTAGGGATGAGTGATGATTTAAGGCATTAGGCTGATGACCAATTGTATTTTGAATGTAATTATCATTTTGAAATTTTGAATATAATATAAGCATATGAATGTTTGGCATTTTCATTGTTCATTCAATGCAATATCAAATATTTTCAACTATTTCAAAGTCCCATATGTTATTTCTTCTATAGTTTTTGAAACTATGTTTTTAAGCACGATATATATTTGCACTATCATCCTCAAATCTAGACCCTTGGGCCCCCTATCCCCTTGTCCCAAGACCATATGGAACACCAATCCTAACTAACAAACATTGAAATGATAAGCACTTGATTACAATTGTTGCTGCTACTAACTAAGTAGGATATAAGTTAATTACAGATAGGTAAATCTAACCCTAGATTGGATCTACCAAGTAACGTGGTTTAACAATCTATTAAATAAAAATCGAAAGACCCTTGCAATCAATTCATTGAATGGTATTATGTGCTAGGCTCTATGCCTTTTCATAGATCTTTAATTACAATAAACAATAAACATATGTTGGCCTCCATCTTCTACGAGGATTCCTTCAAATTTATTGTGTTACTATAGGATGATTGGTTTAACAATGTACAATTGAAGCCATGGCTATCCAAAAGACTATAGACTGGAATAATGACACTAGATTGCCATATACAACTCTACATATGTAAATCTGACCACAAATAGGGTTTGGATATGGCTAGATTCCCATTTACAAATCCATATGTTCTCAAATTACCCTGTTGGATAATCATTGTCAACGGGTATGCATGTTTCTCTAAATTTGAATATGATTTGTCTATCTCAACAATTTGCCTCTTTTGATGATATACTTGATAGTTGATACTATCTTGTTCCAAAAATCAGAAACAAGTATTTAGAAATTCAAGAATGCCCATATAGAAAACTAGGATAGTACAATGCGTAAATGACATGAAATGTGGATTAGATTTTATAGGGAAACATTAGTAATGAAGATTAAGGACGAAAATGGCAGAAGTTGTTAGAATTATTGTCATTGATGTCGAAGGCGTATGGATGAGATTGTCATTGTTGACAGAGGTGAAAGGAAAACTCTACCATTTATAATGTTGTTAAAAGAAATCGAATGAAGGCCAAAGGCCACCAATCATTCAAAAGGCAGATTTTGTTCTCACAAGACAAAATTAAAATTAAATTAAAATCATGTTTATTCTGGCCGACTTCCTCTAGTTTTGGCGCCCTCCTCATGAGTTAAAAATAAATAAATTAAATTACTATTAAATTGGTCAGACCCCCCTCATAGTGGCGCCTATTTTTTGTGAAATTAAAATTAAATAAATTATTATTTTCTGAAGGGGCCAACCCCTTGTGGAGCAACCAAGTTTGGTATTAAAAGGCACTATAAAAAGGTGCAAACAAATGAATGTTGCCTACTTTGTCAAGGATTGTATCCTTTCAAATGGTCGCCTTCCTTGGAGAAGATATATGAGGAGTTTGTGGATTGAGAAGAGAGTGTGTGTGGAAGACAAATTGATATATCATATATACAGCAGCATATCTGTGTGAAGAGAAAATAAATGAAGATTATTCAAAGGCAGATTTTTGCAAGAGGGCTATCAAGAAGAACAATACTTTGTCTATCAAGAGGTTGGTGCATCATCTTGAGGTCAGTGCCTCATATTGAAAGAGATTGATGTCTCCTATTGAGTTGGTGCTCAAGTGTTGGGGATTGGTGTCTCCAGTAGGTTGGTGCCTACAAAGTTTGTAAAATAATTTTGTATAAGCATAATTTTGCCATGGTTTTCTCCCGAAAGGGTTTCCAAGTAAATCTTGTGTTCCTCTTTTGTTCTCATTTGTTGATATTGTGTATTTAAAGTTATTGTGGTTGTTAATTTGAAAAAGTAAAAGATTGTCCTATATTATTGATTCACCTCCCCCTCTTAGTATAAGTTTGTGCTCATCAATTGGTATCAAAGTTGGTTCCTTCAAAGTATAGCTTAATCACTAGAAGGAAGATCTTAAGAGCACACATGACCTGCGAAGAAGGATTCTCCTCCAACAAGGCTCCATTGTTTGATGGAACAAATTATGCTTTCTGGAGTGTAAGGGTGTGCACCCATTTAATGGCTCTTGGATTTGATATTTGGCAATCGCTAGTGGATGGTTATAATGCTCAATCATCTCCACCAACAGATTTGGCAGGAAAGAAGGCAAGTGAAAACAATGCAAAAGCCATGAATGCAATTTTGTGTGGGCTATCGGAATAGGAATTTGTCAAAGTTGATGGGATTTCCCAACAAGATGGAGCAATTAAAATTACACAATTATATATGTAAAACAAAGAGTTTAATAGAAACGAATTCACAAAGACACAAGAATAATTTAACATGGTTCACACAATGTGGCCTACATCCACAAACAGCTATTCAATTTTATAATATCCAGCAAAAATGCATATTACATTAACTAGCAACCCACTATTGCATGCACACTCATGTTCAACCTGCAAATTGCAATCTGCACAACTCGTCACCTATTGTTGTGTGTTCCTCAAAACATAAAACCGCGCTCTGTGCTAAACTTCAACCACGCGTGCTACTACATGTAACTACTTCCCACGCATGACTCTTGGCCTTTCAATCTGCAAAAAGAAAACTATCACAACTTTGGCAGTTACAAAACTGATTTTCAACAAGAATTTTGAGGGTGTTGCCCCCAAACCCCCACCGTGGGCTCCACCCTCGGGCCCCCACAGGGGGATGATCCCCCTGAATCCCACAAGAGGGGCTCCACCCCCCTACACTCCCCCGTTAATTAATTTGGAGGAAAAACGTGACTACCAAAGTCACCAAAATATTAACACAAGAGCATGATCAAGCTTCACAAACAAACACAAGTGATGCATTGTGCATCAACGAAAGAAATGTGGGACAAACTTAAAATGTCCATATGAAAGTAAAAGTAGTGATGATGAGGAAGAGCATAACATCAAGAAAGATAGTCAGCATTATAAAAAGGGCCACAGACATGGCAAATTTGAGAAAAATGAGAGTATTTACAAAAACGAGAAAAGTTTATATTCCAAGGAGGAAGTAGCTCATCCGAAGAGAGTTTATCCGCCAACAATAGAGAAGAGATTTTATTCATGGTGATATAAACAAAAGATGATATCTTTGAAAATAATGAAAAGATAGAGAAAGAGACAAAATGGATGGGGAAGTAGATTAGGAAGAGGAACTTATTTCTGCCCTAGATGAAATCAAGAAACTTAAGAAGAAGAATTTGAAACAAAAATTGCAGCTTCAAGGGGACGATGAATCTAAGGCAAAGTTATCACAAAATCTTGAAGAGTTTGAAAATATGATCATCAATCTAAAAATTCAAATTGAAGAAGCAAAAAGGATTGAAGAGGAGGTAAGAATCCAATTGAAGAAAAAGGAAGAAAAATTTTGAAAGATTAGAATCTGAAATTGTTCCCTTGAGAAAGGAGCTTGAAAAGACAACCAGTAAGTTGAACATGAGCCTTAATGATATTATAATGAAGCAAAGGAAGATCAAGTTTCCAAAGAGCCATCAAAGAAGACAAATGAGGAAAAACCAAAGAGTTATGTTGATGCTCTCAAAAGTCCCATCAAAAGTGGAAGCAATAAGAAGAAAGAGAGTCAAGCTCCACAAAAATCAAGTACTCCTCTAAAAATCAACAAGGACAAATTTAGAAAGGCCTTTCCTCTGAGGCAAGTGCACATGACCAAGTTCCAACACTCTTTCTTTGGTTGTTGTTTCTTGTGTAATCAATTTGATCATAACGCTATTGATTGTAGGACTCATGCAAGAAACATTGGTTGGAATAAGAATAGAAGTACTTATGGGTTCACAAATGGGAACTATAACTTTTTTGCCCCTCTAGTAGACTACAATGTTATATGCTATAAGTGCAATAATTTTTTGCACACAGCACGCTTTTGTAGAATTGGTTTTGTAGATCCTCCCAAACAAAGCAAGAAGGATAATATGGTGAAGCAAAAGGAGGAAAATACCAAAACATGGAAAGAAAAGAAAGAGAAAGAGAAGGAGAGATCCATGCTTGTACAAACTGCCCTACATGCTCAAAGTGAGAGAGAGCAATTGTATATTGATAGTGGTTGCTCAAGCCACATGACTGGTGACAAGAGTAAATTCCTTACCTTGAAGGAAGTAAATGGAGGGACCATGAAATTTGGGGACAATGCTACGACAAAGATAACAGGAAAAGGTACTCTTTGCTTGGATAACGGAAGAACAAAAACCGAGAATGTTCTATATGTTGAAGGGCTAAAGAATAATCTCCTAAGTGCGAGTCAAATGTGTGAGCAAGGACACACTCCCACATTTCATGTGGAAGGATGTGAAATCAAGAAAGGAAATTGATTGCAAACACAAGTAGAACAGCCAATAATCTCTATATCCTCAATGAAATCAAAGGTGAAAAATGTTATATGGGGCAAAAAGATGAGAGTTGGTTATGGCACAGAAGAATGGGGCACGTAAACTTTGACAACCTTGTAAAAATCAGCAATAAGTAGACGATGAGAGACATACCAAAGATTTCAAAGCCTTCAAATACCATTTGCAAGCAACACCAATATGGGAAGCAAACAAGGGTGAGCTTCAAGACAAACGAGAATTCAACATCTAAACCCTTGGAACTTATCCATACTGACCTATGTGGGCCAACCAGAACAAAAGGCATGCAAGGTGAGAGTTACTTTATGTTGTTAATTGATGATTATTCCAAAATGACTTGGATTATGTTTTTGAAAAAGAAAAAAAAGTTGAAGCTTTTCAGAAGTTTAAGGCATTCAAAGCCTTAGTTGAGAATGCAACTGGTCCAAAAATCAAATGCCTGAAATCGGACAGAGGAGGAGAGCTCACTTCAAATGAATTTGAAAAATTTTGTGAACATGGTATAAGGTGACATCTTTCTACTGCGAGGACTCCACAACAAAATGCAGTTGTAGAAAAGAAAAGTAGAAATGTCCAAGAAATGGCAAGGACCATGTTAAATGAGTCCAAGCTATCAAACACTTTTTGGAGAGAAGTGGTTCATATGGCAATCTACATTCTAAACTGAGGACAAATTAGAGTAAACAATTCTAAAACACCATATGAACTATGGAAGGGTAGGCCTACAACAATGAAGTATTTCAAGGCATTCGGGGGCAAATGTCATATAAGAAGAGATGAGGAAGATTTGGGAAAATTTGACTCTAGGTGTGATGAACGTATTTTCCTTGGTTACTCTTAAGGAGCAAAACTTCTAGGTGTTATAATAAGATATTGCACAAAATTATTGAAAGTGCCAATGTTTGAGTGGATGAGGAAGGGCATCTAAGAGAAGGCACAAGAAGTTGATTGTCAAAAGGAAGATAGTTGCAAAGAAGAGGAAGTAGATGAAGAAATTGAAAATGAGATAGCTGAGCAAAGAGACACAAAGACACCATCAAGCATACCATCTAAGACACCTTCTAGATTTGTTCAAAGGAATCATCCAAAAGATTTAATTCTTGGTGATAAAGAACACCTTCTAGATTTGTTTAAAGGAATCATCCAAAAGACTTCATTCTCAATGATAAAGATGCAGAAATTCAGACAAGGAGACTAGCTAGTACATCAAAACATGCAAACTTGTCCTTGCTTTTTAAAGTAGAACCCAAAAATTTTACAAAAGCTCAAGAAGGTAAGTATTGGGTAAATGCTATGGAAGAGGAGTTAAATCAAATTGAAAAGAATGAGACTTGGGAACTTGTCCCAAGACCTAAGGATAAGAACGTAATTGGCACTAAGTGGGTATTCAGAAACAAACTAAATGAGGATGGCCAAGTTGTGAGGAACAAAACAAGGTTAGTATGCAAGGGTTATGCTCAAGTCGAAGGTATTGATTTCAAAGAAACATTTGCCCATGTTGCTCATCTTGAGGCTATAAGGATGTTTTTAGCATTTGCTAGTTTTAAGGATTTCAAATTCTAACAAATGGATGTCAAATCAGTATTTTTGAATGGAAACTTAGAAGAAGAGGTGTATATTGAACAACCTGAAGGATTCATCCTATCAGAAAATGAGGACTATGTATGCAAGTTAAAGAAAGCACTTTATGGATTGAAATAAGCCCCTAGGGCTTGGTACTCAAGATTGGATAAGTATCTACAACAACAAAGCTTCAAAAGAGGTATTGATGACAGCAATTTATACATTAAAAATTAAGGTGGTCATCAGTTGATTGTTGTAGTTTATGTGGATGATATTATCTTTGGAGGTAGCAATGATAAAAATGTGCCAAGAGTTTGCCATGAACATGCAAAAGGAGTTTGAAATGTATATGCTTGGTGAGTTGTCCTTCTTCCTTGGGTTGCGAATCTCTCAATCAAATAAAGAAATATTTATTTCACAAACCAAATATACTAAGGAGATGTTGGACAAATTTTAGATGGAGGTTTGCAAACATGTGAGTACACCCATGGTCACAGGATGCAAATTGACTAAGGATGATGAGTCCCCTAAGGCTAATCAAACTCTCTACAGGTCAATGATTGAATTTTGTTATATGTGATAGCTTCAAGACCTAACATTATGCAAGTAGTAGGTATGGTAGCAAGATTTTAGGTAGCACCAAAAGAAACCCATGTGCAAACAGTTAAAAGGATTTTTAAACATCTAAAAGGTGGATTTTGGGTTGTTGTATCAAAGAGGTGAAGATTTCACCTTAGCAGCATACACTAATGCGGATTGGGCTAGTAGTGTTGATGACAAAAAGAACCAAGTGTAGGTGCATCATTTCTAGGCAAAAGTCTTGTATCATGGTTGAGTAAGGAACAAGCTTCGGTCTCCTTATCCACAGCAAAGGTGGATTATATAGCAGCAACCTCTTGTTGTACTCAGGTTCTTTGGATGAAGCAAACATTGAGGGACCTCAAGGTAGAAAAAGATCATCCAAAATCCATAATTTGTGATAACACAAGTGCAATCAATATATCGAAGAATCCTGTGATTGCACTCTCGAACCAAACACATTCCAATCAAATATCATTTCTTAAGGGAGCAGATGGCAGACCAACAGGTGAAGTTAGAGTATATTGCTACACAAGAAAAGATTACAGACATCTTTACAAGGCCTCTTCCAAAAGAGACTTTTGAGTATTTTCACCAAAATTTGGGGGTGATATCCTTTTTATCTAGTCATTGATAAGATATATTATTCAAGGGGAGCTCATCACTACGCTATCTTACAACTCCAAAGAAACCTTTTCCATTGATGTGAAAGGAGTAGAGAAAGGGGGAGCAATAGAGACAGGGGGAATATTATGTTTTTACTATATTCACGAATTATTTTATGCAAGGTTGCCATCAATGACGAAGGGGGAGATTGTTGAAATTATTGTCATTGATGTTAAAGGCGTATGGATGAGATTGTCATTGTTGACAAAGGCGAAAGGAAAACTAATTGCTACCATTTATATTGTCGTTAAAAACATTGAATGAAGGCCAAGGGTCACTAATCGTTCCAAAGGCAAATTTTGTTCTCAAAAACCAAAAATAAAATAAAATTAAAATTATGCTTATGCTGGCCGACTTCCTCAAGTTTTGGTGCCCTCCTCATGAGTTAAAAAAAAAAAAAAAAAAAAAAATTAAAAAATGGACTAGATGATACCTCCTATGTGTTAGTTTTTATGATCAGGTATAAAACACAGAATTTACTTCAAAAATTAGACACAATAACACAGCATATACTCTAGGAAAACCCTCCACTTGAGGGAGAAAAACCCAACAACAAAGATCTCTCTTATATATATAAAAGATGGCAACAAATCTCTTTACAATGAGGCCACACTCAAGGCCTATAATCAGCACCAACTCTAGATGCAATGAAAAACAATAATCTTCTCTTCCTTGATCTTCAAATCTGCACTTAGAGAAAATTCGCAATTTGCTCTTGAAGGAATTCGCACTTGAATGAAGGAAATGATTCAAACTTGCTTGATGTGAAATGGAATGGAAATGACCTTGTATATATATACAAATGTGAGAGAGGTCGCACCTCTTCATGTACAAGGTCGGACATAATACAAAGAATATAATTACAAATAATAAATGCGAATTACAAGGAAGGTCGGCCCAAGAGGAATTTATATTTGTTGCCAAGTGAAGCGCCTCTTCACTTATTATCTCAATAAAATAAATAGCCGATAGGCTATACGCAATTTTATGTCTTGACACGTGGCTGGAAGGATGAGCCCGAAGCTGCTATAACATCAACACTATGAATATCAAAAGGGTTTGCAGGCAGAATGGGCAGAGCTGTTAGCAAGAGAGGAAATCGACTGAAGGGAAAAATCTAGAGAATTGTGGTTAAGAGAAGGGGAAAAAAACACAAAGTTCTTTCATGCCTCAACACAAGTAAAGAAGTCTTTGAACTCTGTGTTTTCCATTCAATCTTCGCTAACAGGAGAAGTTTTGACAAAGGAAGAAG
>VDFB02159210.1:0-24276 GCA_007258455.2 Sequoia sempervirens | reverse complement strand
GAGAAGGCAAAGGCTTTGAAAATTGAAGATGAACCAAAGTTTCATGAAGCCTTGGAGAATGCTACAGTACAAGGAAATGAAGCATACAAAAGGAGGAGTTTGCAAGCAATGAAGTTAGGGAAGAAATAAAATCCATGCAATAGGCCATTTAATAGGTAAATGGAAGAAAAAATATTAGTTTTGATCAAGTATATGAAAAAGAGAATGTAGTTATATAGGTTGATAGGGAGAAGAGCAAAGAGTGGTTGGTCAAGAACATGAAAGAGGTAGAGGAAAATGGTGTTGCAGGGCATAATAATGAGGAAAAACTTCAAAAGAGGATGAGATATGTAGGAAAGGTCAACAATAATGACCAAGAGATCATGATTGAACCATCCAAGGATGAAAAGGTGATCTTGTAGCATGATAGTCCAAGACAACAAACTGAAAATTATGAAGAAGAGCCCAAGAAGATTGAAAGATGTCCAAGAGAAACTTGGAAGAACCTTGAGGAGAACACACAAAAGATTAAAGGTGCAGACCAAGGAGAAAGTGAAGAGGAGGAAGAAATGGACAGCAACAATTGGGTGTATGACAAAGAAATAGAATCTTGGAGTCTTCAAGTAGAGAAGCTGATAAGCAAGAGAAGATGCAAGAAGAAAGAGAGGAAGAAAAGAGTGCAAACCAAGACACAAGGAGCAGATCGAGCCAAGCATGGAGAATATCAAGAGGAGGTTAGAGGAAAATTATGACTACAACACAATTGGAGGAAGTGAAAAAAGTAGATGATCACTATTTGAGGTGGACCTCAAATTTCTTTTCCTCGGGAGTATGATGCAGGGGCATCCATCTTGCCATCCTTGTTGTCATTTTGTAAAACTTTGAATTTTGGTTTGTTTTGGGTCAATAAGGTCAATTTGGACCATTTAAGGTCATTTGGGGTCATGTTGGATTAGTTTTGGGTGATTAGGTGCAAAGTTGTCAAAAAATGCAAAAGTTGTCAAAAGTTGCAAAAACTTGTCAATGTTGTCAAATGCAATTTTGCAAAGTTGGTTAATGGGAGTTAGGTTTCAGTTTGGCAGTTTTTAAAGGTTTTCATTTTGATGTAAGGGATGTATTATTATGCCAAGTTGGTGGAGGAAGTGATGGAATGGAAGAAGATCAATTTTTGCACGTTTTTCCTTGTGTTTTCTGTGTGCAACAGTATGTAATTCACGTTGTATAGCCTAGTATAGATTGGTATGACCATTAAACTATTTGGATAAGTTGAATAATCCTTTACTCTTCTTAATTATTTTGATTTAGTGAATTTTTATTACGTTTTGCAAAAGTTATAGCATTTTTAGTGTCAATAGTTGCAGATTTTCACTGTTTTGCAGACAAAAACATGTTTGTACAGATTTTTACGACCTGGTACGACTGGCCCAATCATTGGAAAAGTTAGGGATATATTTCATGGTTCAAATTATTTTGGTTTGGTCTCATTTGGGGTTAATTTGAGAAAGTTATCGAAAAAATACTCTAGATGGTCATGTTCAGAAATTAGGGTTTCCAATTTGATAAAAAAATTCATTTCTCTTAATTCGCATAGTGGAAAATGCTAAAATTTTCAGAAAAGTTATGTTTTTACATATTTTAATGGCTTCCAAGATATTAGGCTGATATCTTTCAGCCACAAGGAGTTATTAATGTCTGTGTGTTCTAATTTGCATGAAAACTGTCTTGAAACCCTAGCTACTTGAGGGTTCAATAAAATCTATGCTTTTCTAGATTATGATTGGTTGGGAAATCATTAATCTGTGTTGTAAGAGGACTGAAAAGACCAATAAATCCTTCATCATTTTTTTTGTTCTTGTTGAATTCCATACATTTTTTGAACAGTCTAAGAGCAATGTGCCTAAAATGAACTAAAGTGCAACTAGTCCTTGTTTGTGATGAATCATTGGATCAAATGTGTCAAGTGATTTGTGTTTGAGCCCTTGCTCTGCATCATTTTTGGTATCAATGACCAAAGATCTAAGCAAGGGAAGTTTTGAAAGTTTTTGTATTGTTTTCTACAAGTTGAAGTGAAGAACCTGGATGCCAAAAGACTAGGTAGTGAGGAAAAGGAAAGAAGACCTAGGTGATGTATCACGAAGACAAGAAGATGCAACAACAAGATAAGAAAGAAAGCCTCAAAAAGAAGGACAAGATGAAAGACAACAGGATAAGACAAGTTGCAAATTTTGATAGAGCAATGGACGAGTTTGAAACTCGCATTAAGCTTGTATTACAACAATGTGTTGAGGAAGCATATCAAGAAATTTTTTGGCATTGGCCAATGAGAAAGAAGGTGGCCCATAAAAGTGATTATTCAGAAAAGAAGAAGGCAAAGGATGACCTCTTTGAAAATTGAAGATGAACCAAAGTTTCATGAAGCCTTGTACAATGCTACAATAGAGGGAAATGAAGCATACAAAAAGGAGGAGTTTGCAAGCAATGAAGTTAGGGAAGAAAGAAAATCCATGCAGCAGGCCATTGAACAGTTAAATGGAAGCACAAATCTTGGTTTTAGTCATGTATATGAAAAAGAGAATGTAGAGTGGTTGGTCAAGAACATGAAAGAGTTAGAGGGAAATGGTTTTGGAGGGCATAATAATGAGGAAAAACTTCAAGAGAGGATAAGATATGTAGGAAAGTTCAAGAACAATGGACAAGAGATCATGATTCAACCATCCAAGTATGAAAAGGTGATCTTGCAGAATGATAGTATAAGACAACAAATTGAAAATTATGAAGAAGAGCCCAAGTAGATTGAAAAATGTCCAAGAGAACCTTGAGGAGGACACAAGAAAGATTAAAGGTGCATACCAAGGAAAAAGTGAAGAGGAGGAAGAAATGGACATCAGCAATGAGGTGTATGACATAGCAATAGAATCTTGGAGTCTTCAAGTAGAGAAGCTAATAAGCAAGAGAAGATGCAAGACAAAAGAGATGAAGAAAAGAGTGCAAACCAAGACACAAGGAGAAGATTGATCCAAGCATGGAGAAGATCAAGAGGAGGTTAGAGGACAGTTATGACTAAAAAATATTTGGAGGAAGTGGAAAAAGTAGCTGATCATTATTTGAGGTGGACCTTAAATTTCTTTTCCTCAGGAGTATGATGTAGGGGCATCCATCTTGCCATCTTTGTTGTCATTTTGTAAAACTTTGAATTTTGGTCTGTTTTGGGTCAATAAGGTCAATTTGGACCATTTAAGGTCATTTTGGGTCATGTTGGATTAGTTTTAGGTGATTAGGTGCAAAGATGTCAAAAAATGCATAAGTTGTCAAAAGTTGCAAAAACTTGTCAATGTTGTCAAATGCAATTTTGCAAAGTTGTTTAATGGGAGTTAGATGTCGATTTGGAAGTTGTAAAAGGTTTTCATTTTGATTTAATGGATGCATTCTCATGCCAAGTTGGTAGAGGAAGTGATGGAATGAAAGAATATTAGTTTTTGCACGTTTTTCCTTGTGTTTTTTGTGTGCAATAGTCTGTAATTCACGTTGTACATCCTAGTACCGATTGGTATGGCCATGAAAATATTTTAATAAGTTGAATAATCCTTTACTCTTCCAAATTAGTTTTATTTGGTGAATTTTCATTATGTTTTGCAAAAGTTATAGCATTTTTAGTGTCAATAGTTGCAGATTTTCATTGTTTTGCAACAAGAAAACATGTTTGTACAGATTTTTATGACCTGGTACAACTAATTCAGTTATTTTAAAAGTTAGGTATATGTTTTATGGTTCAAGTTCTTTTGATTTGGTCTCATTTGGAGTTAATTTGAGAAAGTTATGGAAAAAATGCTCTAGATGGTCATGTTCAGAAATTAAGGTTTCCAATTTGATAAAAAAATTCATTTCTCTCAATTGGCATAGTGGAAAATGCTAAAATTTTCAAAAAAAGTTTTTTTTTTACATATTCTAATGGTTTCCAAGATCTTAGGCTGATATCTTTTGGCCACAAGGAGTTATAAATGTCTGTGTTATAATTTGCATGAAAATTGTCTTGAAACCCTAGCTACTTAAGGGTTCAATGAAATCTATGCTTTTTTGGATTATGATTGGTTGGGAAATAATTAATATGTGTTGTAATAGGACTTAATAACCCAATAAATCCTTCATAATTTTTTTTTTTCTTATTGAATGCCATACATTGTTTGAACAGTCCAAGAGCATGTGCCTAAAATGAACTAGAGTGCAACTAGTCCTTGTTTGTGATGAACCATTGGATCAATTGTGTCAAGTGATTTTTGTTTGAGTCATTTCTCTACATCACTTAAGCATGTGTATCTGAGAATCCAGAAACTCACTTGTTACAAATTCATTTGTAGCAAGAGTCAAGTGCCATTAGATAGCAATTTTGTGAAAGATTTTCATCTACAACCTAGCTCATCAAAATTTAAAACTTGAATTTAAATCATCAAAATGATACATGATGCAATGTATTTGATTTCTTCATCATATCTCTCTCAAAAACACTATTTTTAATGTTAAGAGGCATCAGACATCAAGGATACACCTAAATAAAAGAAATCCCTACAATCAGGTTGATTTTATAAGAGATCATAGAAATGGCATTAGTGTCAACCAATTGAATTCTTAGGAGCTGATCTGATCCTACCATCAAATCAAACCTTGCTTATCTATCTCACTCATTTTTTCAAGTTTAAAGATGATAGCTTGTAGGTCTAACTAGATAATTCAAATTATGATCCTTAACGGTGAAACTTTGCAGAATTGTGGCAAATCGAACAAAACGGTACACTATGAATTAGGAAGTCTCTCTTGTCCACCTTAAACAACAATGAGACCCCCAAAATTTACTTGGGGAAAATTTTTAGAAGCTTATATGTCTAAGACAACTTTCAAGATAACTAGATTGCTAGCAAAGCATAATATGAATAGCAACCCCATCTTCATGATCATTCTTAAGATAAAAGTTCTCTCACGATGATGTCAAAGCCCAAGTTTACCAAATGGAAACAAAAGGCATGTGGCCAAGAGTGAGAACAAACATGACACTCTTTAATTTTAATAAACATGAAACAAATGAACTAATATGCATATCTATAATCAACTATTCACCTATTGAATGAAGCTTTGAAATAGCACATAATTAAGCTTTGGATTCTTCTATACGGATTGTGTGCCAACTTTTCATGATCAACTCAGAAAGGAATTCTGAAATTTCAAATTTATTTGAGTTGTCATAAACAACAAAGAAAGCAAAATATATATTAAAGTTTGTATTTCAAGATGAGATCCCTCATACAACTTTGTTCTATTCAAATTTGCATTTTCCCAATATGAACAATTCCTTCTTTGTTCACATTGAAGCAGCTAACTCGAGCAATATAATGAACACATCCTTCTTTGTTCCCTAATGCTTGATTAAAATGTTAACTATAAAAAAATTAGATAATATTTATCAACATGTGCTACAAAAACAAGCATATACCATAAGCTATGCATTACGTGAAAAAAGAGTACATAAGACCAAAGTATAATTTTCTCTCTAAATTGCCATACATTTGTCACAGTAGCTTTTGAAGCAACATTTGCTAGTCCAAACAACATCCTTCATTACTTCTTTACATAATGGGCAATGTAATTCAGGTGGTAGATCACCAATAGAACAACCAAATGGAAGCCCCTCAACTTCCTTCTCAAAAGTAGCTTTGCAAGATCAGTCATTCCATTAGCAATCCATGATTTTGAAATTTCCATAGACATGTATTATTATGCTACGTGAAACTTATCAATGAAATTTAACTTTCCATGGTCACCAGCAGAAAGATGCCTTGCAATTCATGGGAATTTAAGATACTTGATTTTTAAAACTTACTCATTTGGCCTCAACACAACAATTGCCCCACTTGGCAGTGCATAGGAGCAATTCATGAGAAAACAAAATATTGTGGATCATACCTGGAATTTTTCATCTGTGATAGACATAACCTTGTGGTGGTGTTTTTTGTTCGATGCCACGACCTATGTGATTTACAAATATCATTATAATATGTGCTTTCTAGACCTAACAAACTTAAACAAACCTCATATCTGAGAAAGACACACATTAAGATAAATGCTTACTTTCTAGTATTTCTAAGCAAATTTTAACTTAAGTAGCAGCATTTTCTCCAGGATGAGCATTTTCAGCTCTACAATATTATAACATGCTGACCATGTAAAACCCACAAATCTCCATGGTTTTAAAGGGAATTTTAAAAATATTTCTGATTTAATAAGTTTTTTGTGATTGGCACATGCAACCATTTGTTTAGAGTTGATGAATAGAAGCATTGTAAACAAATCTTAATCTTAAGTTTCAACATTCAAGTAACATATGCAAGTTTTGCACATGATAGCCATTTTGTGAAGGATTTAGGATAAAACAGAAACAACAAAGAATGAAAATGACATCAAAAGTTGATTGTAAATAGATAAAGGAAATAGACAGGAGTCATGAAGAAAGCAATAAATTTTGTTAGGAACACACAATGATAGCTAATATTTAGGAAAGATCAATTGAAATGACAATGACTTAGGTTTAAGCTTGCACTGAAAATATCCCCAACTACCATCACATTATGATCCAGGCATACTTTGACTGGCAGGGAAGGAAAGCCCAAGAGAATTTAAATGGAATCAATATGCCACAAATCTAGCCCACTTAGGCAAGGCCAGATCCAAGTCCCAATAATTTTTTAATGGAAATAGATGCACCCTGCTAGGTGCAAATCCCAGATGAATTCTAACGTAATAAATACAACTCAAATATGGCTCACTTAGGAAAAATGCAATGTCCAGATTAAATTAGACATACCTTTGCTAGTTGTAAGTCATAGCTAAATTTCAACAAAATAGATATATAACATAGTGGATTTGGTTTCAAAACATGATAATGAATTAGCCATGTGTTAAATGAATACTAGAATGTGTAAATGTCAACCATTACCAAAATAAAGAGGATAACAGAAATGAAGCAACTGTTCAACTTTAGTGTAGTAATCAACACAGTGATTTTGGTTGCAATTTTAAACCTTTTGAGGTTTCAAACTTACGAAAGAGCTAAGAAATCAATTGCTTTGGACCAATTTCGAGTCACAAAAGAGCAAGAATAACACTTTTTATTTCATTGATCAAACATTCATTCAATAATAAGAATAAACCAAATGAAAGTGCCAGTTACAAGGGAATGCAACATCATAATATAATTCAAATCCAGTTTCTTTACATGTAATAAAAAACGTGAAGGGACACTGAAGCCATTAATGTTTTTAAACAAATTATTTGAATTTTGAATATTTAGAAATCTGCATTTGAAAAGACATAAAGATTAAATAAATAATACATACTCTCTTTTTTTTGTATTAATAATTACATGATTAACAATTTCTTATTTCTTTGATAAGAACTCCTTTTAACCTCCTCTAAAACATTACACAAAAAATTGTGCATAAGAAACTAAAAAAAGATTTCAAGATGCCTCTAGATATAAGTGTCAATATTACATAAAATTCAAAACAGATCCTTTGTGGTGATAAGAATGTCAGATTGAGAGGAAATTAAAAAGAACAATTTACATCAAAAGGTTATGCATATCTCACATAACAACAAAGTCATTTCTCAATCAACTGAATAAAGAATTGAATTTTAGAGCCCTTGTTCGAAAATTTGAAGAAAGAACCAAAGTTTGAAAAAAAATTCCAAAATGTCAAAGAGTTGCTTAAGGGCTTGGTTCTAGGGCCTTTGAAAGAGCCGTGGAATGAAAATTTAGAGAAAGAACCAAAGTTTGAAGGAAGCTACAAAAATTTCAGAGAGTTGCTTAAGGGTTCGGTTCTAGGGCCTATGAATGAGTTGTTCGATGAAAATGTGATATTGTATTTCAGATTTAATGTTTAGGAAATCATTACCCATTTCCAAGATTATTTCACTATATGTGTATGTGCATGTGTGGTATTTGTATGTACGCATGTGTGCATATGTGTAGATGCGTGCATGTGCATGTGTACATATATTCATACATACTGGACTGTTCTAATATTTTAATATTTTCCGTATTTGACCCCCAAGTAAAAGAGGCATATCTCCTGACTATTAACTTGTTAAATTTTATAATAAGCTTTGACCATACTCTTTTTATATTTCAATTGACATATTTATAAAGTTCTATTACACAGGGAAAATCTTAAAATCATCTAGCATGTCATCCCAAGGAAAGAGAATTTTGATTATCGAAAGATCAATTGAAAGAACATAAGCAAAAATACATCAAATATAGAATTGTAGTGGAAAAAAAGATAAAGTAAATATAAACTATGTTTTTCACTTTTTCTCTCTTACTAAAAATTTAAAACAAGTGACCTTGTGAAAATTACAAATCATGAAACAAATTCTTTAGAAAATTGTAAAGAAGAGAGATGATTTTCTCAAGTAACTTACCATGTCATACCACATGGATGGAGAATCCATTGGACAATGACATAAAGTGAAGTTCATAGCACAAAATATGCACCTCGAAACCAAGGGAAGCATTGTCATTAGAAAGAACTCCATTTAATGAGTTTGTGAAAGTGTTGATATCTAAAGAAGCAACAGTCTAGCTAACAATGTTACTCATTATATTACTCTTAGAACTGAGTGCATCAATGGATACATACCATACTAGTGAGACCAACATCAATGAGGAGAAACAAGGCATTAACCGTATGCATACTTCCCATCAACTACCAAGAAAAGATTAGAAATATTTTTAAGTATGAACACTGATGAATAGTTCAACATTCACATTTTTGAAAGCCAATTTGAAATAAAGATTAAAAAACTTACCAATTTATCATATATATTGATTAAATAAAAAATAGAGATTTTGATAATTGCATATTGATATTACAAATATTAGTTATATTACGACATATAAAACTCATAAAGCTCATTTGCTAAGCAAAATATCATATGCCCATTAAGATATAGAAGAGCTATCTTTCTTGATGACCATATCAAGTACCTCAAGTATGGACCAGTTGTTATGCTTTAAAGCTAATAAGCACCAGAGAGAGTGTAGAGATTCATAAGAGCAAGCTATTTAAGAGAGGGAGATTTTAACAAGGGATTTAACAAAATCTTCAGACATGAAAATAATAGAATGAAAAGATCTCAAACAAAGCCACCAACATCACTGAAAAGTCCCCTTTATAAGAGCACAAACAAAAATTCCTTTCTACTTTAATCTACATCAATGTAGTAACTAATTTCAAAAATAGAATTTGAAAATAGTTAATTTCCATTTTGTTTTTCTCTATACATTTATAAATTACAAACTAATCAGAACATAATTTTTTTCATTCAAGAGTTATTGCTACAAAATTTCTTTTCTCAACTAAAACACCACTGCCAGAAGATTTTGAGGGTTTCGAGCCCCCATTTGCAGCTACCGCCATTTCAGAGGTTAAGCTTGTTGAGATTTTTCAAGCTTGTGAATGGAAACTAAGATGATTGTGGATATCTATTCAAGTAGATATTTTCAAATATATATAACCATAATTTGCACAAAATGTGCAAAATTAAATACAAAATTGAGAAGACAGTTAATGATTGATTGTTCAATGTCCATTATCAAATTATAAATGTTAAATGAAAAATTAAAATAGTTTATATCATAGTAGCATTACTCCAAATCTGGATTGACTTAACAAAACTAAAAGTATAAATGGAATTCATTTTCACGGGAATAAATAAATAAATAAAAACACTCAAGAATGTTGCTTTTCCATCTGGCACAGTCCAGAACAAATTAAAACCAGAGCATGGGTTTGGGGATGGCAGTCTCTAGTAAGGTTGTAAGGTAGAACCTCGACCATCAAACCTAAATTAAGGCCTTCAAGGACATAGTGACCACAACACTACCATTTTTCACACCACTTTTAAGTTTTAACCAAACTCCAAATCCTTCAAAAAAATGCATGGCTAAGTTGAACCTACTAGATTCAAATATTTTTTTAATGTAACTAATCCTAACCAACCCTAAAATTTCATCTTTTGAGATGTACAAGGGCTAAATGATCAAGCTGGGGCTAGACCCTGCACAAACCCAAGTTGGATATAGCCTAGGATCAAAACTTGGCCCAAACTAGTACAAGCTGGGCCAAACTTTCTCATAAATCCTAGTCACAGAGATATAGAAGTTCAAAAAATTGTCAATGGTCTTATAATATATATAATTATGGTTATGGGATACGCTAGTGAGTGAGTCACCCATTTTAAATCAAATACTAATCACTGCAATAAGGTTGTTGCCCATTACTCCATATAACATATAGCTTGGTTATGCAATGTATATGGTTTCATTGAACAAGGTTTAATATCTCAAGAATGTGATCTAAGCATACCCTACCTTCCTCTTAAGACTGCATGTAATGACCTCTTGAGCTTTATCAATTATATAATATTGGAAAAGAAAATTTACAATAAATGAATGATGCTTCATTTTTATAAACAATGATCAATTCCATTATCAATTGACAATAGAAGGAATCCCCTTGAGCCTTGACAGGAACATAGCCTCATCAAGTTTAACCAAAACTTTTTATGTGGAAAAAAAACACACTAAATAGAAAAGGTAGAGATCTTAGATCACTACTTGGAATCTAAACAATAAATAAAATTTTGTAGTACTTCAAGAAGATGACCACCGTATACAATAAAAAGAGCATACAAACAATTCAGTTATGGGTAAGGTAGGATTTACAAATAAAAACTACATAATTTCTTTAGTAATGTAAAATATCCAATTTCTTAAAAATGTAAAATATCCACTTTGTTAAAAATGTAAGATACACAATTTATTTTAAAATGTAAGATGCACAATTTATTTAAAAATGTAAGATGCACAATTTCTTTAAAAATGCAAGATACACAATTTCTTTAAAATGTAAATTTACACAATTTCTTTTAGACAATAAATTGACACATTTTATTTAAACATGAAAAATATCTAGTTCCCTTAAAAGTGCAAAATTCCCTTTTTTCTTAAATATATTAAATATTCTATTTCTTTAAAATGTATGTCCGTTAAGGGGGCTCCTAAGGTTAAGAAGTACCTAGTTTCATGGGATTTGGTGAGGTGGGTTCATTCCCCCTCCAACTTTTCTCAAACTAACCTTTAACAATGCAACTCAATGAAAAACAGTTGCATCTGAGTCTGGATGTGTTATGCAACTGCGCTTGGTCTTTAATTGAAGTGGGAGTGATGACGTTTGATTTTGGGATAAACAATGATGTTGAAGCTTCTGTTGCTATATTGGGTTTGCGGTCTTGTCACAACGTAGGATTGGAAAACCATACATTCAAGGGACTCATCGATCTTCATTAACACCATCAAAAATGGAAGTTCAGGACATGGAAGCTATGATTTCTTTTCTTTCCAACATTGTTTTCAAGAAGCTAATACTATTGCAAATTTTTTGGCCAACCTAGAAAACAAAAGCCACAAATCAAATATTTGTTGACAATATTGTTGAAAGGTGTGTAGACCTTAATCATTACTAGGAATTGCAATCCTAAGGGATGATGATGTGAAATACATGATAATTGTGAAACCATCTACTTTAGATTAAAGTTGAATTTTGAGTTTATCTAGGTCTATGCATTTCTAAATGATGTCAATTTCATTTGTTAGTTACATCAACTAGGGCTTAAGAGTTTATTGAGAATACCTGATGCACAATACTATATGAATCTAGGGTTTGCAAATTTAAATAAACCTAGGGTTTGCCGAGTTTAATTTGGACCAAAAAGAATAAAAACAAGAAACATAGAAAATATGATTTAATTAAAGAAATTACTGATTAGTGATGATTCCAAGTGATTTTGTGACGGTAAAACCAAGTTAATGTTCCCTCTCATTCTTCCATTCTATAATACATTGGTTTTAATATTATTGGTTTAGAAGCGGAAGGATAGATACTAAGCACTCAAACACTTCTTTGGTGCATTTAGAGACCCTTCATGTACCATGTCACAACCCTCGTGAGAGAATGCATGAATTTGAGGAGGAACAAAATAGAAACAGAGACAATGCAAAGCCAAACGATAACAATTTATTAAGTGTTGCTCTACAAGGAAAGGAAAAAAAAGAAAATTTATATTCAACAGATTGAGGTTGATCCTCGGGTCACAGGTGCCTCCTGTAAGATAGCGGCAACATAATGTATGACCATGACTTTGAAAACCCTTAATACCCTTGTTGTAGTCTACCAAAATATATATATATATACAAGCATAACCCAAAACCCTATAAAGGATGTAAATGAATAAGAATGCAAGGAAAAAGAAATAAAATAAAAAACAGGGGATATTACATGTCGATGCACCACATCGACCAAGTTTTGTACACACACTTAATTAAGCATCTGAAAATATCAGGGTTTTAGTGCTACTCGATTCTTGAGTTGAAGGCAAAAAAATTGTAGGATTTTAAAGGGAAATATTGGTTATGAGTAAAAGTTTGTTTTCAGGCATGGGGTGAGGAATGTCCTGAAAGTTGTTTTCCCAGCATGAGAGAACTTAAAATTCCAAAAATTAAATTCATTGAAACCATGGCAAACGACTTACCTAAAAATTCTTCACAAATTGTGTTTGTGTTGTCATCGATGATAAAACACAGGCAAAGCTTGCAATAAAAGTATGAAACTCTCATTGAAACCTTATTTTTAGGTTATAGCTCACCAAATTGGAGAAGTGAAAGGTCAATACCAAGGACGAAGAGTTTGGAGGAGCATAAAGCAACATCAACAGGGAAAGCAACAAAAAGGTAGATAAACGGCCAAGAAAATGGCCAAAAATGATGAACGGATAAGATTTGTCTTCTAAATTTTAACCCTTCATTATGAATTATGGATTAATTGACGGTAAACATATTATGTGAAAGTCTAGGACCTTGACTTTCACCTAAGAATCTTTAAATCTAAATATTCGATGTGGGTTGAGCTACCTTTTCTCAACCTCACATTTAATGCATTTCTACATGATATAGCATAGTAGGTGGGTAGGGTAATATGGTGCAAACAAAAATAAGATAAATGGGCCAATATAAGATCAACCAAAAGTCTACATAGAGATGGATTTGACTCAACCACTCCTAGAATTCATTAAACTTGTGGATCTAGGTTTTTTATTTAATAAGTGAATCAACTACCTTAACAAGTTAAGTGTTTGTTTTTATTTCCAAAGGAAGGTTCATCCCATATGAGACTATCCTATTTGCAAGTAGCATCCTTTATCCTCCTCCTCTAATGGTCATCACCCTATCAATTCAATTACCATTGATGACTCACAAAAATCTCCATATTCTACCCAATCCCCACAATCTGCCCTAATTTTATCCTCTCCCAACACAAATCCCTCCCCTTGTAATGCATATTCATCTCAAAAATCTCCATCCCCCAACCTATTATCCTACAAAGATGTTGCTTTGGAGTATAGGGAGAAACTCCCTATGAAGCACATAGAAATCACTCCCCCCCACCTCTAATGGGTGTGTATTAATTGTATCTTCTCGACCAATTAGTGACATGAAAACTCAACTAGCTAACCCCATGAGACCTTGATCCCAATCTAATTTCAAGGAAAAATACCATCATGATACTATCTTGGAGCCTCAAGCTTTCACTTTAGAAAACTAATTTAGTACACTTCTCATTTAAATGGGGAAAATCTTCATGAATCTCCCTAGTGAAGTGTAATGTTTTATGCTAGAATGTAAGGGGTTTAACCAACCCATCCTAAAAATATCATGTTAGACAATATATTTAGAATAATCAAATAGATGTCATATTGTTTGATTTTTATTTTCTATCGTCGATGATAAAAAAAAAAGTTGAGCTTGCAATAAAAGTATGAAACCCTCGTCAAAACCTTATTTTTAGGCTATAGCTCGCCAAATTGGAGAAGTGAAAGGTCAATACTAGGGATGAAGAGTTTGGAGGAGCGAAAAGCAACAACAACAGTGAAAGCAGTAAATGGCCAGGAAAATGGCCAAAAATGATGAATGAATGAGATTTGTTACACCATCTTGCATGGCCTGTAAAGTCAATCTGCACCGCTCGACATAAAAAGGGGTTGGAAAAGCTCAGTGTGGGATGCCTTCAGCGTAATCAGCACATTTATGTTTTAAAATTACGACATGTTAAATACATATACAAAATTATTATAATTAATAATTAATAATAATCATTTTTTATATAATAACAAAAATAAATATATAAATATAATACAAAATATATATTATATATATTTAATATAATAGTAATATAGATTAAATTATATATAATATAGTTATATTTAGTATTATATTTAATAGTATATATAGGCTATATTATCATTATTATTATATATTGTTCTATAATAAATTTTTTTAAATATAAATATAAAATTATTATAATTAATAATTAATAATTAATATATTCTTATATAAAACAAATTAAATTATTGAATCATTGGTAGAATTATATGTTATCATTGGATGAATTATTTGTGTGACTAAATAAATGACTAATTATTTATTCGACGATCAAATTAGTCATTTATTTAGTCATTTATAGCTGTATTGCAAAAAATAGTAGAATTTAGTCATTTTTAGTTGTTGTGACTGTATTCATTTATTTGTGAAATTCTACTAGTGTATTCAGTCATACACAAAATGGAAAACCACAAAGAAATTAGTTTCATGTTACGTTAGTGTCTACTAGATATTTTTGTTAGGATTTATCCTTGTTAATCTCTAAGGCTGGTGATGAAACTTGGGAGCATTCTATCCTATTGGAGTCTGGAATACAAAGGAAATGAACTACCACTTAGATTGGTTTAATTACATAGTGAGTCTAGAATTGATTTTTCAATATAGTATTCAAACCTTGGTACTTTGTTTCACTCTATTAATTAACCACATATTACTAAAATTATTCAAAATTAATAATTATCCTTATCCATTTACTAGCAATAATTACAAACTTGCTCTAAACATAATCAACGTTTGAGTGATACTAGAGATATTTGGGCAACATCATATCCTTCAAATCATCATACACTCAATAATTTCATTCTTAAACCTTTTATTTCATTTGTCTAAAAATGTAATGCCAATACTCTTATATTAACAAGGTATACCCCTCTAAAATTCTTAACCTACCATGGATAGTCAACAAAAACAAAATATAAATATCATAAGTTAAACTTCAAAACATTCTTCTTACATATTTAAAACTCAACCTCTAATCTTCTACTTGGACATATTAAAATAAAATTCATTCTTTATCCCATTATCTTATAATTATTGTTAATAAGTATGGTAAGAACTTTTGTCATAGTCTTTAATTTTTTTTCTTCAAGATAAATGCATCACCTAAGATATAGTGCATTATCCAATTATAAGGAGACATTCTTATCTTTTATAATAAATACTGAACACACAATATTTTCTAAGGCCATTGTAGATTTCCAGAGTCAATTTTAGAACACTAACATAATTGAAAGAAATGCTCAAGAAAAAGTGGTTGTCAAACGTAATCTATGTCAAAATAAAGGATTTTGTTTTTAATCTTAATTCAACTATAATATTTGAGGACAACCCTCATCTCTAAATTATGAAATTTCTTATAATAATCTCCATACCTTAAATAGTGCACTTAAGTTAAAGCTAGTGCATATCAATAATCTTCTTTAGCAATTTTAGAGTAGTTAAAGAAATATCAATAGTATTATATTCATAATCATCTTCATGGTACGTAATGACATTAGCCTTCAATTGGAAGCATATTTTCGTGTCTTAGTAGGCAACATAATCATATTATTTTTTGATTCCACTAAGTGTAACCTTATGTAATACCTAAAATTCTAGATGGGTTTAATAAAAAAGGCAAGATAGCCTATAAGAAAGTTTGTAGTGTTTTTTCCCATAGACACTGGGATATGTTTAATCTCAAAAATATTTTGACTCTAAGAAAACCATCCTTATGCAAAACAAAATATATAATTAATAGAAAAAAAACTAAGTACATGTTTCGTTGTTCATTATGTTCCATGAAATCCATATTCCTGATTCATCTTTGACATCTACCAAGGTGGTTGCAACTCTAATATCTAACAAAATTTCCCTCCTTTATGCTTTAGTAGATGTTTATTTCTTCTCCTAAATCTCCCATTTTATCTAATGCATAGAGGATGTGGGCTACCTCTGGGGAATTTTCCTATTAATTTCATTTGCTTGAGATATTCTAAAGCCTTTTTCAACAAATCGATTATGAGAAGATCATGCGTATATCCTTCATCAAACCCTTTTCCTTCCAACCCTTCGTGTCTTATTCCTATGTCAAGTTCCTTTGCATTTTCCTTTTCTGTTAATATTGTTCTTTGATTTTCTCTACATGTCATCCTCCCCTTAAATCACCTCTATTTATCACATGATGTTCCCAACGATGCCCCAAATCTATCTCACCCAACTTTTAGATGCCCTCCTACTCTATTCTCCTCCTATTAATCTTTGTTGCTCATAGCCTCATTGTAGCACCTAACTTAGACTACTTGAAATCACGCCTTTATGGTGGGTCACAAGTCATTCATCCTTCATGCACCATTATTTTCATGTTTTCTTATAAAAAAGCTTTTAAAGCCTTTTCAACTAATTTTAGATGCCCTCCTACTCTATTCTCCTCCTGTTAATCTTTGTTGCTCACAACCTCATGGTAGCACCTAACTTAGACTACTTTAAATCACGCCTTTATGGTGGGTCACAAGTCATTCATCCTTCATGCACCATTATTTCCATTTTTTCTTATAAAAAAACTTTTAAAGCCTTTTCAACTAATTCACTCCATTCATATCCTACAATTTGTGCATTCCATGGGTTCACATTTTCCCTCTCCATTCTCTTTTCCTCACACCAATATCTTCCTTTCCTATCCCACACACTTTCTCTTCCCTTCTTTCATACTTTTTCCTAGAGGCAAAGAGGTCGTAGGTGTTTATAGGCTCCCAACTCCATTTTCTTTTTCTCATGTGACTTGAAATTTTGGATGATCAAGGGATTGGAATGCCCTATCACTTTAATGGTTGTGTCTAGACACAACACCATCATGCTCATTTGTGTGATTGAATGCATTGATGGATGGCAATTTCGCGTTCCTTTTTGTTCATTTTTTTTCACGGTGTCCATGCTTCTCATTTAATTTGTCATTAACAACTTTTATCGTCTAATAACATTGTGTTAATTTTACTAGAATGACATCTATACTCATGCCATTACCTCCCCTATAACCATTTGATATTCTTAGACTTCATGGGATATGATAACAACATGGTAGTTTTTTGTAACCTAATTTCTATAAAATCAAGCACATAAGTAGTTGTTGGCATTGGCTATCATTACCTTTGTCTTGCTTGCTAAAGTTGAGTATCTCTTGTAATTTTGATATGTACAAAGATGAATCATGGATTAAAATGTGTCGTTACATAGAGTGGAATTGGGGGGCTTGATATTTCAAAAGCCTTGCATAGAGATTCTACAAGTTTGCAGTAATCTTTATTTATGAGATAATACATTGAGTGTATGAATGCTTTTGGAGGAAAGGTTTTCTAATAGATGAAAGTCCATTGATTTTAAATTGAACTTTTTAGAGGTTGAATTTGTGTGATACAAGATTAATCTCACATTGTTGGATTTCTTGATATAAGAGAATGGCCATATTAATGTGGAGAATGAATAGTTGAACATAGTAGATAATAATAGACATAATAAATAGAAAATGTCTAAAAATGTAGATAGATGAAATATATAAAAGAATATATAAATAAAAAAAGATAATAAATAAATAAAATGAATCTAATTTTTGAAAAATACAACATTTGTTGATATATAATTATACTCCCCTAAAATAATCCAAAACAAAATAAAAATTAACTTCAGTATACAAATTTCACAATTGCATAATTAAAACATTTAAATATTTGATAGACAACATAAATACAATGAAACATTTTAAGAAATCTCAAATATATGCAAATGATGAACATGAATACTTTTTTTGCTTTCAAAATGAAAAAGTTCAAATGTACAATTTCAAAGCTGCACCCTTATTAGGTGTTATTTTTCATTCCAAAATATTAAAGCTTTAGAATTTTGTATTTTTACTTACATGCATGGGAGGCCTTATACCACCTATGACACTAGGTAGAAATATGTTATTAATAAATAGTTGCCACTTACCTTTTGTAGATTGGCTTTTTAGGTCAGGACAAATTTTTCTCATTAAATTGATTTACTATTTAGATTTAGTCCCTTAGATAATATGATGCAACTTACAAATGAACTAAGCTAACATAAGGTCACTTGCTTCTTGGATTAGGATACCTCACTATTTTAAATATTGTGTGCCTCAAAAGCTACCTCACACTCTACGAGCTATATTTCACAATATACCATATTAGGATACCCATCAGTTTGCAACACTTCCACTCCAAAATTAGGAAATTTAAAGTGAAATTTTAAAAATCGGTAAAATCTCCAAGACTCAAGCTTCCTACGTCTCTACAATAATATATTTTAAATGGGTACAAAAATTTACCAACAACTTTCAGACATTTAATTAATGCTGAGATTTTATAAGGATTGAGGCTGCTTGCTAGGTTGAAAACATTGACAATAGAGCACTACTCCAATTTGGCATACCTCTCAAAAGAATTTGGCTCATTATGTTCATTGATTGAATTAAATTTAAGGAGATGCATCCATTTGGAAAAGTTCCCTGCTGATTTTGGAAGGTTGACTGCACCACAATACTTGGATATAAGCCAACACATCAGCTTAGGCTTTTCATAAGCTCTTGGATCACTAATTATTTATATGAACTTGCTCTAACTATTGGAAACTTGTCATTTTTTAATTGACCACAAAATAAAATGTTGTAGCTCATTAACTACTCTTCCTAGTGGCTTTGTCATTGATTACTCTTTCTAATAGCTTTGTAGCTTTGTGCAGTTGAAAATGTGAAGAGATTTTAACAATAGATAATTGCATTACCTGCTGCTCTCTTGAAAGACTTTGGCAAACTAAGTTCTTAAAGCACATGACTTTGAATGATTGTAAGAGCACTTCCTGCTTTGAAAATATCGAAGTTGAATAAGGATGTAGAAATTTAGTCAATCTTCCTACAGGCTTCAGGGAGCTCAAATGTTTAAATTAGAAAATTTAAAATTCAAATTAGAATGCAATGAAAGCATCACGACCTGTATTCAGGAAAAAAGCAGAAGAAAGCAACGGTAGGAAGTCATAACGGTAGGATACAATTCTCTTCAAATACATTATCGTAGGAGTACTCTGCCATTCCTTTCATGTTCTCAATTTCTACAAATTACTTTGAATTTCCTTTCTTTGCCATTTGCTGGTGATAACACCCAAGAGCTTCATTTGCAGTAGCTTTTTGTAGAGTTGAGATCTTATTTTGTAAAGATGGGTGTTGATGAAGGCCCTGATACTGTTATATGTGTAGTGAGTGTGGGTGGCAATCATCATATTGTGGAGATCCCTGTGCATAAAGATTGATTCGCCTTCTTCTCCAAAGAAATCACTCGCAGACATTGCAGATAGCAGAGGCAATCTCCTTCTGCTCATGGTAGAGGGAGGAGGAAATTGTTGCTCATCACATTGTGCTTTGAAGCCTCCTCCTATGGTCTTTCATGTCAATTTCATAGTAGAAGAATTTACAGCCCATTCTAGCCACCAATCACGACTCTAACAAAGCATCCAATTGGACTAAACAGAGGGCGAACGAGAATTGCACCCATCTTCAGAAGTTGCGTACAGGGAACAGGATCTGGAAGAGTCATCGTGAAAACCCCCAAAGCCTACTGATGCGATGCTTACACTGCGTGCTGACTTGCCTGAGGGGAGGAGAAAACCATGTTACAATCCCCACTCCACACCTACCTTTATATTCTCAGCAGCAGAAGACCTAGCTATGAGAGAATCAGCCGAGGGAAGCCCAAAGACATCTGAAACCATCCCAACAGAACACTCCACCTCTGCATTTTAGGGCGAGCCGAAACATCGCGATTTGCCAAAGATCTATTCACATCTTTTCTTTTAATTATCTCCCTTTTGTTTCCCACTAAATGTTTTTCCCTATCAAGCTCTATTTGAGCTAATCTTTGCCCAATTTCCAACCAGGGTTGGTTATTCTTTTTTCAGCCTTGTTGGTATTATAGTTCATATTTAGCCTTGTACAATAGCAGCTTCATAAGTGATTCCTATTTCGTGGGAAATTTTTGCAGAGAAGCTTGCCTGGCCTACGCAGAGGCTGCGAGAGATTTGTCATTTAGGTTGCTAGAATTAATAGCATGGAGCCTTGGCTTACCCAGCAACCGACTGAATGAATATTTCAAAGATGATATAAGCCTCGCACGATTGAATTGTTACCCGGCCTGCCCGGCCCCTGCATTGGCACTGGGTATTGGTAGGCACAAGGATCCTGGTGGCCTCACCCTTCTTTACCAAGACCAGGTGGGTGGACTGGAGGTGAAGCACAAGGACAATGGTCAGTGGCTACCTGCTCAACCCTGCCCGACTCCTTCATTGTCAATGTTGGAGACTGCATACAGGTGATTGTTTTTTATATTCTCTAACTATTCAGGGATTTAATTCTCTCCCTTCTGTTTCCCACTAAATGTTTTTCCCTATCAAGCTCTATTTGAGCTAATCTTTGCCCAATTGCCAACCAGCGTTGGTTATTCTTTTTTCAGCATTGTTAGTAGTATAGTTCATATTTAGCCTTGTACAATAACAGCTTCATAAGTGATTCCTGTTTCGTGGGAAATTTTTGCAGAGAAGCTTTCCTGGCCTACGCAGAGGCTGCGAGAGATTTGTCATTTAGATTGCTAGAATTAATAGCACGGAGCCTTGGCTTACCCAGCAACCGACTGAACGAATATTTCAAAGTTGATATAAGCCTTGCACGATTGAATTGTTACCCGGCCTGCCCGGCCCCTGAACTGACACTGGGTATTGGTAGGCACAAGGATCCTGGTGGCCTCACACTTCTTTACCAAGGCCAGGTGGGTGGACTGGAGGTGAAGCGCAAGGACAATGGTCAGTGGCTACTTGCTCAGCCCCTGCCTGAATCCTTCGTTGTCAATGTTGGAGACTGCATACGGGTAATTGTTTTTAATATTCTCTAACTATTCAGGGATTTAAACTGATTTGAATCCACTGGTGTAAACGCTTGGTGCATTATGACCATTTATTATTTATGTCAAGACTTGAACTCTACATTTAAACAGTTACAATGTATCGACTCTTTAAGCCCTTTCATTCTAACATAGCCATTTACCTGGCTGTAACATAAGCTAAATAGTTGGTAATGTTAGTGAATGTGGGGTGATTAATATTTAATAGTAGAAGAATTTACAGCCCATTTTTCCTAAGGCTTAGTTTACATGGAATTTATGTGTAGTGGAAGAGAAGAAGTGAAATGTCTGATTCGCTTTCCTGGAAGACTGGCTGCTTTGATGGCTGTTCTAGAAAATATTCAGGCCTTGAGGTATGCCATCAACTTTTACCCTATTTTTAAAGATGTTCTTAGAATAAGATTTTATTTATTTCCTACGAATATGTCCAGCATAATGATTTTATTGTTGATGATCTATTGAACTGAAGTTTAGGTAAAAGGTGAAGACAAGGATGGAGTAGTTGCCTTTAACTTCTGAATTGCTACATTTGCTTTCTTGTTGAATTTCCAGGGTGTTGGCCTTAATTGTATTTCTCGACATTCGTGGCCACTTTGTATCATTTTCATACCGTCAACTTCTGATCCAAATCTGATTTTTTGTGTGCCAAACTATCTCTTTAGCTTTCTAGAGTTTAACTTCCATTCCAAGGGTTATAACCTGTAAACATGTGTAACTAGGAGTATGTTGTGGCCTGATTTGTCTTTAGGTCCATTGTCTGTGGATCAGTTTAGTTGGGACAATGTTGTGTTATGTTATTTTTAGATTAGTAAAATATTTGTTGTGTAATTAAATTATAAATTGAGAGAACAAGAAAACCCTAAGCTATGTATAATTTTCCATTTGATATATATATTTTACAAGGAGCAGTCATTTATGACCTCTTTCAGCAAGATTTACAGGCATAAATCCATATGTGTGGAGATACCCTATCTTTATATTTCAGCATTTTATTTCAAATTGTATTTTGCATATGTCCCTCCTCTTTAAGAAGGCACCAGAATGCCCCTCGTTCAAGGCTTGCTTCTTTTGGGCTGCGACTTTTCTTCCATATGTGATATTTTTTCATTCCATTGTTTGACAATTTCTTCATTTCTGAATCATTTTCCTTCAAATTGTTCTGTACCTTTCCATCTTCAGTCTTCAACTTTCTTTCCAATCTTTCAACTAAGCCATTATATGCATACTTTGCTCAACTACAAATTTATTATACAAATTATGTTCATTTTGGGTGTAATTGATCCATAATTGCTCATCTCAAGGCTCATACCATTCTTTAATGCAGATGTTTATTCAATTGCACTGTTGATTGAATGAACAAGCTACTGGGATACAACATACATCTTGATGTCATGGATGTTTGCTACATTTATATCAGTATGTCGTCATCTACATCCTTGTGTCTGATTCCACAGCTTTCTCCCTTTCCTTTGTATTTTCTTGTTTTCCTGCTGCACGCAATCTCTTCGTGTTTGTCTCGTTTCAGTCAAGCACTTCATAATTCTGCCATTTTTCATAATACTGCAATGAATTGCCAAGCTGCTGTGATGCCATTTATTATCATCGCCTGCTTTATGCGTGCTCAAACAGGTAGTAGTAAGTACAAATACATGTGTCTGTATCATCATTGGTGAAGCAGTTTATTATGGTTTGTAGTAACAGGCGGCTTACAGGTGAACGAGTATATTTCATGTCAATTAAAACAGTGCAGCAACAACAGTTTGCAGGTTAGTGGCCTTAGTTTTAACACATTTGACAAATTGGATGTATGTTTGTGGTCTGCATTTTGCTGTTGGTTTATGCTTGTATTTGCCTGATTTGATTTTCATGTTCAAACATGCGTGTAATTTTATTTTATTTTTAAATTCTATTGATCCAATGCATGTAATTTAGAACAGTTTTGTTGAATAGTTATGTTTAGAATTTAGATCAGTTTATGATATGTACTGTGATTTAGAACCATATATCTTGATAGTCTTGTTCATTTTGTTGTTCTGCATCTGACAAACTATTCTTTACAACATACTTAAAACTGATAACTACATTCTTTGTTCTTAAGTTCCAATAATGTGGCAGAGCAGGGTAGAAGGAGCCTGCAGACATTTTAATGATAAGAAAGAAGCTAATAATATGTAATCACATTTTAATGATCTAATGCGTGTAATTTATTTAGAACGGTTTTGTTGAATAATTCTGTTTAGAATTTAGATCAGTTTATGATATGTCATGATTTATAATCGTTTAGTGGCTATTTTGGGTTATTTTGGAGTGTGCAGTTGCTTGTATGTACGTACATGTGTATACCATGTGCTTGATAGCTTGTTCATTTTAGAACGGTTTTGTTGAGTAATTCTGTTTATAATTTAGATCAGTTTATGACATGGTATGACTTATAATCGCTTAGTGGCTATTTTGGAGTGTGCAATTGCTTGTATACTGTGTACTGTGATTTAAAACCATATATCTTGTTTTGCATCTGACAAATTATTCTTTACAACATGCCTATCACTGATAAATACATTCTTTGTTCCAAGTTCCAATAACTACATGATGATAAACTTAAGTTTTTTTTTAATTTTTTGGAAAAGTTGAGTTGCATATTTACTGAAGCAAATTATCTACTTTGTTCTTTTGAAAATGATTAGTGATGCTTCGATCTAGCTTATATTTATATTTGTATATGTATATTTATATTTGATCTAGCTTAAATGTACTTATGTATATTTGTATATTTTTTATTATATATATACTATAATTTTAGGTCAATTATATGTTATAAAATATAAATTATTATATATTATATTTGTATATATATATATATATATATATAAATAAAAAAATATATATTTATATATGTATTTGTATTTATATTTGTATGTATTTTTATATATTTTATTATATATTATAATTTTAGGTCAATTATATGTTATAAAATATAAATCATACATACATACATACATATATATATATATATATATATATATATATATATATATA
>VDFB02159207.1:0-13270 GCA_007258455.2 Sequoia sempervirens | reverse complement strand
GAGAAAATTTTCTTCTGGGTATCGAAGATTGTCGATGAGGAGTTGATTTTAAGGTCTTCCACAGTTTGTCGAGGATTCTGGGATGAAGATTTCAAGCGGGCACCAGGTTGATGAATTTCCTAAAGGAAAGTTGAAAATTTTCTAAGGCAAATGTGAAGAAAACGTATTTTCAAGGTGAAATTCTCCAGACGATGGATTTGAAAGGAACTGCCTAGGTGAATTTGCTTAAATCCTTCGTGAGGATAGTTTACTTGAGCCAGAAATGAATAAAATCGAGGTTATCAGAGCTCCAGCAAGTGAAATGAAGTTCTCAAGGATGGAAATTTGTCTAAGGCATGAACTTGAACACAAAGTTGGCGATGGGCGCTTGAAGGATGGAGCGTGAAACCCTGGTAAGTAAGTTGGATTTATATCATGAAGTATTCTAATACCCCTCTCCTTGCTTGTTTGCAGGAGAAACGTTGAAGCCTGAGCACGATGTCTGGAAGTGGTGAAGCACGATGAAGATGAGTTTCAATCTCGAAGGAGGAAAATTTGCAAGAAAATGGCTAAGTGTTGAAGAAACATTTTCAAGGCTTAAGATGAAAAGAAGAATGAAAACCCTCAAGTGGAAGAAATCAAAGAACAACGCCAAGAAAGAAGATCGAGAGCAGTGTGAACGCATCTACAAATGGAATCTTCTAGAAGGATGATGGTGGACATTATGGCGCATTTATTACCCCACTCTCCTCTGTGGCGGTTTTTAGGGCAATATTATTTAGGGCTGAGGTGGCACGATTTTAGCCACTCTATTGATTGTAACCCTAGCCGTCTTTTGGGACTTGGCTAGCTATATAAAGGGGGAGTCCCCCTCATTTGAAAATCATCAGATTAGAATTAGAAGATTAGAAAGTTAGAATCAGAGTAGACATTGAGAGAGCTTAGAGTAGAGCATTTTGCATAATTTGGAGAAGAGAGAAATTTTTCCCTTTGAAAACTTTTGAAGAAATTGTTGTGTAACACATTTTATGATAATAGATCTTTTCATTGATGATGGAATTCGTCTTGTCATGAAATGCTAGCAAGGTTTCTTCTTCCTTTCGTATCCAAGTAGATTAAATTCATGCAAGTAGCTTACTTTGGTGTGTGGTGTTTCATTGAGATAGCTTCATTTTATTCCATACCACTAGCGGCTTGTTGATGATAAGTTCATTTTGTGTGGTCGAATCGACATTATCTTGAGTTTAACTTCTGCCAGATTTATATGCTTATATGCGTCGTTGTGATGGTGTATGCATGTGAAGTCATAATTTGAACATCTTTTGCTATTTCCCTTGAAGATTGCACCGATTTTGCTGAGGCTGTCCGACGGAGGCTAGGTGAAATCCGGTTGAAGTCTATCGAAATGAAGCTCCACATATCCTGCATTTAGAATAGAACATAAACTTCTTAGGCCCTACACCCTTTTAAATTCGGGCCCATTTCCTGCTAGAATTAGAAAACTTCATACGCCACCGCCAAATCATTTGAATCAATAATGTAAAGCCTTAGTCTATTGTTGTTAGTCAAATGTGTAAGTCCCTTGACATACCAAAGAATATCACATCGAGCCAACCGAGCCTATTCGCGACTCAAGGAACCTTGGAGTTGAAAGCATGATCTTACTCGGGTGAATCTTAGCAAGCATGTCAATACTTTGTTCAAGAGAGGATAGAGCTGCCCTCATAGAGACTTTATTCGTGTTGGTGCGGGTCTCAAAACCACGCCAACACATCTCCAAGGGCGCATTTTATATAGCTAGCTTTTAATTTGCAACACTTAGAAAATTTCCTCATCTTCCCCTTTAGCTAAGGCGCATTTGTTGGGTGCTACTCCAAGTTTCAACACTTTGAATATTCTCCAACTCTATCTCCAAGTGAAGGCGCATTTCACCCCTCAAGCTTTGAGTTTGTTTACCTTAGAAAATTCTCCATACTTGCTCTTGGGTTAAGGCGCATATAGAGGTGCTTTTCATGCCTTAGAATATTTTCAAGGCCTTCTCTAAGTCCAAGGCGAATACAAGGGGGCCTACTTCAAGTTTTGAATACTTAGAATATTTTCAAACTCACCCCTTCAAGTCAAGGCACATTTGTCCCCCTCCACTTTCACTTATTAACACTTGAATTTTTTTTTCCGCATGCCTCTCTTTGGCTAGGCATATTTGGGGGTAGTAGCTTTAAGTTTAAAACACTTAGAAAAAATTCCAAGTATCCATGCAAGGTGAGGCGCATTTCACATGGGTAGCTTCAAATCTTTATGCCTTAGAAAAATTTCAAGGCTTCCTCTTTCTTCTTGGGTGCATATAAGGGGGCAAGCTTCTAGTTGGCAACACTTAGCAAAATTTCTATGCCATCTTCAAGTAGCTAAGGCGCATTTGGCAGGTTGAACTTCAAATTTCTTAGACTTAGTGAATTTTCATGGCACTTCAAGCTTCTAGGGCGGATTTTGATGCTGGAGCTTTCATTTTATCAGACTTGGATGAATTTCAACGCTTTCGTCTGATTTGAAGTGGTTTGTTCACGTTGCCTTCAGCTTGCCCTAGCTTTCTATTTTTAGAAAGTTTCTCAAATTTTGCATTTCAAGCTGATCTCTAGCTTCCTGGCGGTTATTTTGCTTCCGAACTGCGTATACATTGAGCCGTTGGCCTCGACAGTTCAAGATGCTGTACCGCTTATTTTTAGCAACTTACTAAAAATAGTAACCGCTCGTAATGAGCCTAAACTTCTTTGTGTGCTGATTGCCTGAGGGATGTGGATTGTGATTGGATGCTGCTTTTGTGTAACTGTCGTGTTTCGCCCTACATTTTAGGAAACCCTAATTCCTCTGCACAGGCCTGCTAAAAATAGTAAGTGCTTGATTTTTGAATCTTTGCAACTTCGTTTGATTTGAATTCATGGGTCCTTGTCACTTGTTTGACTCGGCCATGCTGGCACCGCTACCACCCTATCATAGCCCCTGCTTTCGAGGTGGTTTTACTATTTATAGGAACTCAGAGATGATTTCAGTACTCCAAAAATTTCGCTTTGACTTGAAATTTGAATGTCGCTACCCTCATTTCCAGAGATTCTGCCCATTCACACCGGCGCTTAATGTCAATTACTATTTATACTGCTTTGGAATTGACTTACTATAAATAGTAAAGTGCTTAGATCGTCTTCAAATTTTACCAAATGTTCCTTTGAAAGATGCCGACAGATGGGATACCTTGGTTTTCGGAAATTTTGGCGTTTGACCCCTCATTTTGGGTCCAGAAGCTGGAAACCCTAATCTAACTTGCATGTTGCTCAAATGATCTCCATTTGACCCCATTCCTATTGCATGTTGTTGTGTTCGATCTCGGCAAGTCGGGCAGTCACGGAGGATCCCGCAAAACAGTAAAGGCCCCAAAAGGACCAATCGGCCGGCCGAATGAGTTTGCATGTCTAATCGCCCGAGAGATCTCAAAACCTAGAAAATCTAAAAAAAATGATCAACATGCGAGCACTGGCTAAAAATAGCAAGTCCCGAAAAAGTGATCAACTCTGCTTGCATGTTACCTCGCTGCGAAGGTCTCGGAAAACCTAGGAAGATTATGCAGACATGCGCTGAGAAATCTCGCATGCAAACCCTAAAAATAGCCTTCAAAGCCTGAATTACTAAAAGTCATCATCTCGTTTTGCATGCTATATTACTGCAAAGGTCTCGAAAAACCCACAAAGAATCTCCAGACATGCATCTGAAAGTCCAACATGCAAACCCTCAAAATGACCCTCGAAGGAAGAACTGCTAAAAATAGCAAGTTGTCTGTTTCAACTCAAAATTTGCAAGCAGGCAGCTCACAGTGTTCAAAGCGCAGTGCAATCGTTAGAATTTGAAAATCCCAAGAAAATAAACCCTAAATTGGCACTTACTAAAAATAGCAAGTTATCAAAATCCAGTGAAAATTCAGTGGGAGCATGCTCGAAGCATCCTGATAGCAGTGCTAACCTCAAAATTTGATTAAACAACTCAATTTGACCTCAAAGCAGTATGAAGAATGTAAACCCTAATTCATCGGAAAGCCCTCTAGACTTGGCCAAAATTTAAACCTAGGTCAAATGACAAGTACATCACTAGACAAAAAGAAATGGCAGAGAGAGATAGACCGAAAAACCCAAGCCAAAAGACCTGAATGGAGCAAAAATTAGGGGGTCCCCATTTTGAATGGGGTGATGTGTGAAAAGGTCACAACACCAACCTTAGGAGTTCAAACGGTGGGGGCTAGACTTTATTAGACCACTGAAAGTCAGCTAGTTGCATCAATGCAGATACATAGTCATCGCCACCGAATACTTGAAGAAATGGGCTGAGGCTCGGGCATTACTGGACAACATTGCATAGAGTATTGCAAGATTTATCTATGAGCAGATAGTTACAAGGTGTGACATTCCCATACAGATCACCGGCCACTGAGGAGAGCATTTTGTCAACCACGTCATTTGGTTGATGGTGACGGAGTTTTGGATATTCCATAATCTCTCAAGTCCATACTACGTGAGAGCCAAGGGCTAGGCCGAATCTACAAACAAAGTACTTGTTTCCATTATTCACAAATTGTGTGACGTGGAAGAAGTTGACTTGGAGGGAAGGTTACTTGCCATACTATGGGTGTATCGTACGACGTACGAAGTAAAGATTGGACACACACCATTCCAGCTAATGTATGATCAAGAGGCAATAGTACCAACAATGTACATGGTGTTGAGCTTGAGAATAGCGGTTGAGAATAGATTGGGTGACATAGAGAGTCTGAAGGAGTAGTTATTCCAGCTCAACAAACTTGACGAATGAAGAGTTATGGCATAGTGGGTGATGGAGGCAATGTAGAAGAGAAGAAAATTCAGGCATGACAAACACCTCCATCAAATGAATTTTCGATCGGGCCAGTTAGTTTTGAAATATAACGGTTGTAACAAGATCAAGCTAGGGAAGTTCAAAGTTCGATGGCTCAGACCCTTTAAAATTAGAGAGGTTTGTGAGAACGGAGCAATCAAATTGGAGAATCTAGACAAAATGCTGCTATTAGATGCCATTAATGGGTCGAAGCTCAAGCCATATTAGGAGAGAAAAGAGATAATTGCCATCAACATGCTAGGATACACAACAATAGAGGACTAGAAGGTGAGCGAAAGTGAAACCACAAAAGAAGATTGGGGAATAGGAGGAAGTCAGTATGCACCAGAGGAGGATTGGACTGCACCAAGAGGGGAAAAGATAATTGAAGAGAGGCTTGCCAAAAAGAGTGTAGGGTATTGTAGTGCCTGGAGTCCACAAACACTTGACGAATGCTCTGTTCGGGACACTCGCCCTCTAGATAAGGGTATGTGGTCATTGGAAATACTAGACATCCTATGAAGGTGAAAGGGGATACATGTTGTATGAACTGGATGAGGAAGTGCTGAAAGAGAAAGAGGAGAAAGTTGACAGAGAAAGAAGGGGCTAAATAGGGCAAAAGCGATGAAGAGGAATGGTGGAATGATGAAGACTAAAACAAGTACTCAGAGAAAATCGGACCATGTGTCAAACCATTAAAGATGACGAAAGATATATTCGTTGGTGTCTAGACGGACAGATAAAATGAGGACTTAGTTGAGTATGCGAGAGACAATGGTCAAAAACCATCCACACTTGTAACCTCATACAAATTGTGGCGAGTGATACCTAATACTGTAGGCCCACTGATCGTGGATGGAGAAAACATAACCTGGTATTGGAAATACGGTGGACGATATGTAGATGGGAGTTTCAAAGGTATGGGCCTTGCGCCATTGGTCTATAAATTTTTTGATTTGCAGTACCTAGGAACATGCTATGAGGAAGAGTGTTATAAGAGACCATTGTTTTCTTGCAAATGGTGATACGCCTCATAAGTCAAAGTATTAGGTGAGAACAAATTAGAAAAGAAAAAAATTGATGAAGTAGACAATAAAATTGGAAAAAAGCAAAATATTTGGAGGAAGTTGAAAATTAAAAAAAATGAAATAGTGGAGTTAAATGGAAAAATTGAAAAAATTATAAAGAAGTGGAAAATTGAAAAAGTGGAAAAATGAAAAAGGGGAGAGTTAAAAGTTCAAAATGAACATTGGGAAAGACGAAAATAAAAAAAAATGGAGAAAAAATAAAGAACAAAATTTGAAAAGAAAAAAGGTTGAAAAGCGAATAAAGGAAAAATAAGAAACACTGAAAATCCAAATCCAGATAACATATATGGAAATGATTCTAGGTGAATATGGATGAATAGGGATAATAAATGGAAATAATGAAGAGGGACAGGAAGGATCAGGACAAACAACAGGAATGAAGGAATGGAATGGAGTGGAGAGAAATCAAATCATTGTAGGATTGGAATAGAGGTCAACAACAATCTTGTGGAGGGATCATACGACAATACTTTGAAAACATAGCATTGTGAGCCATTTATGCCATCACACACCAGAAAGATCCTCTACGCTGACTAGAAGATAATGTACAAAAGCCTGTATGCCAACCGAAGCAGGAGATGCAAGATATTATTAGGAGGCCATATGGTATCTAAAGGAGGTTGTATGGTATTGGGAGGAGAAGATTGTACGACACTTGGAGAAAGGAGTGTACGTTGAAAAGGCCGTATAAATTTGTGAAACACAAGTCGTACGAAGACCTGTACAGAACAACGTATGATTGCATAAGGGTTCAACAGCATATGGGATTGGTGAGAGTGAATGTCGTTTAGAAAGTGGAAAAATAGACGGCGTACGAAGAAGTGAAGTGGTACAGCATGGTAGGAGACAAGAGGGTGGCATACAATACATTGGGGTCAAAGACGTACGGGAACCAATCCTATGGAGTGTGCAGAGAACTAGACAAGTATGACGTAAGTAGAAGGCATTAGTAGAAAAGAAGATAGTACCGCCATAGGGGGTGACAAAAGTCAGTTATTGTAACGGTGAGGGGCATTGGCTATATAACCCGTGCCATGTGTCAGAGATTAATTATTGCCAAGAGGACATGACAGCTGCCAGTAGTAGCAAAGGAAAGAGGCCACTGCCAATTCATCTGAGGATAGCGATAGGAAGTATAGCAAGGAGTGATGATGGTCACACCAGATAATATCACGCGGGAGTCTTAGCGGCACAAAGTGTTGTTCTTGGTGGCTCTCAACTTAGGATGATCACATCCTAAAGAAGTCATTAGAGAAGGCCCAGGTAGACAAAGTAGAACATATGCCATTTTTTAGCTCACGAGAGTTTGAGCCTTATCTCTAACAAACGATTACACACTATGACCAACATGGCCACAAGTTGGTCATTAACTAGAGAGGGTGCCAAGTGACAATCTCATATGGGTCGCCAGAGTTCACGAAAGTGTTCGAGATACCTTGTCAAGGGGCTTTAGCTGCAAAGCCCTTAGTAAGATGTCACGATAGATGAAGGAGAATTTTGTGGCAAGGGTGTGCAGGTTGGATCTCACTCTACAGGAACGAGACAACATTTGGAGTGCTGACAATAGAGGATTGTGCAAGAACTTCCTTGGCAATGCCAAATGGAAGTGCCTACTCGATCTAATTAAGAGCAGGTTGACTAGGGCAAGCAGGGCATCAAATATTGCAGTATGGATGATTGGCTTGATGATAGGGTTGCACTCAGGCAAGGTGTACAATTGGGCAACGTTGTTGTCGGAGTGGATGCGAGAGTTTTTGTGTTTGAGGCACAAGGTCTTTTACATGATGCAACATGCCATAGGATTATTGCTCGACACCATTTTCACCTAGGTACCATTTGGCAAGTGGGGCCGGTTTCAGCTAGTTGGTGAACTAGACAATGGTTGGCCAACAGTGTTCTATTGGGCTAACCTAGGAGTGTAGACCGTGGGTGAAGACATACCTCACTCGATACCACCAATGAAGAGGAGGCAAATAGACATATCATCACCTCAATTGAGTGGAGATGACTGTGAGCAGAGCAGAGATGACTAAGTAGAGTGGAGATGACTATACACCTAGTGGAGAGGCCACCATCATGGTGTCCTCTTCAGAGGAGATGAACACGAAGGTCTCCTTGGTGGGGGGCGTAGGCTCATAAGAGGTGGAGGTGATACCCTTGGAGTTGGTAGTAGTTCCCTAGTTAGCCATACCCATATAGCCGATAGCTATACCCGTGCCTGTGCCACCATTAGTTGCACAAATAGTGCTCATACGACCCCTAGTGGTAGATACAACAGTGGTTGTACTGCCACTAGTGGTAGAGACAGTAGTGGGCATACCACTACTAGTTATAGTGGACGAGGGTGCAGAGAAGGATGCAGAGCTGGATGTGTGGTTACCTTGGAGATGGGTGTAGCAGCTGGCACCCCTCCACCATTGCTAGAGCCAGCTTGAGAGCCACCCCATGAGTCGACCGCGATGGAGGTCTCTCACCCATCGGTGGCTTCACAGATAGAGCCACCCTTTCAACTGAGTACACAACTCACTCCACAGTCAAGTATGCAGCAACAGACTTGTTGTGACCTTTTTCACACATCGCCCCATTCAAGATGGGGACCCCTAATTTTTGCTCCATTCTAGTCTTTTGGCTTTGGTTTTTGTCTCTCTCTCTCTGTCTCTTTTCTGATGTCTGCCTTCTGGGGACGTTCCCGTCTACAAGCTTAAACGTGAAAATTTGGCCAAGCCTCAGAATTAGGGTTTTGAACTTTCCAACCAATTTGTGGTCAAATAGGGTGAATAAATTGAAATCTGAGGCTAACATTGGTGTCAGTATGTTTCTGGCAGGTTTTCACTGAAATTTCATCAAATTCTAAGTACTTACTATTTTTAGTAAGTGTGCAATTACAGGCAATCCTTCAACATTTTTGTGAATTCGACAGTCATGCTGTGTCCAGAGCACATTAAGCTACTCACAAGTTAAATTTGAGCCGAAATAGACAACTTACTATTTTTAGCAATTCAGCTTCCGGAGCCAATTTCAGGGCCTAGATGCATAGTTTGTCAACGCATGTTTGCATATTCCATACAGGTTTGAGACCAGCGGCAGGTGTGACATGTAAAGCAAGATACTTCGAATTTGGTCTTGAGCTATTTTTAGGGTTTGCATGTGGGGATTTTCTTTATATGCAGTGTTGATTCTTTGTGGGTTTTTAAGAACCCTACGTTGATGTGACATTACCAAAGCGAATCGAATCCAATCATTTAAGACACTTACTATTTTAGCGAGTACATCCCGTGTTGCCTCGACGCCAGAATCACCGGTGATGTAATGCAACAAAAGCGAGATAATGAAGGTCATTCCAATCAGCATGCAAGACCAATTAGGAGTTTCAGCTTGGGACCAAAAGAAGCGTGAAAGGTTAAATTTTACGAAACAGGTGTATGCCACAGCGTCATCTCTCAAGCTATCTGTTGGTAAAGAGTGAAGACAAAGCGAACTTATTTATAATGCGATCATTTCGGAAACAGGCTAAAATAGAAATTAGTGTGGCGATATCAGAACAGCACATGGTGAGGCTGGCATCATTAAATTTCAAGTCAAGCGAGTTGTAGAAGTCATGGCGAGGTTACTATAAAATGGTAAATAGCATCAAAACATGCCAAAATAGCAGATCAATGCAGAAGCGTCGGTATGAAACGGTCAAATTGATAAAAAAAGGTCCCCTTAAGTAGCGAATTTCCAGAATTGAAACCGGAGTTCGAGAGATGGAAAATCAAGCACTTACTATTTTTAACAAAGCTTGGGCGAAGCGTCGAAGTTCTAAAATCAGAAGTAACATGAAGAAATTAGAGCTGACATTAAATACAATCAACCTTCAAGCAATCAACACGCAAAATTTGAAGGCATTCCGAGCAATTGCTATTTTTAGTAAGTTGCTAAAAATAGCAGGTTCAAGACAGATATCAGGCATCAATAGCACAAACACATCTCGAGGTTTAGAACAAAGCAAAATCCAACCTTTTTGGAGCTTGGAATTAGCTTGAAGTGCAGAATTGACAAACTTTCTAAAAATAGCAAATTAGGGTTAGCATGATCGAGTCACCCTAAATCAGGCAAAGAACATAAAATTCACTGAAATTGATAAATTTTCAAGTCCAGCCAGTGAAGAACGCCTTTAAAAGCTGAAGGTTAGTGGAAATTCTCTAAGCACTGGAAATTTGAAGCTCAGGACTCCATATGCGCCCAGCTAGATGAGAGGCTTGAAAAAATTTCTAAGTCATGAAAATTTGATGCTCCATGGGTAAAATGCGCCCTTGACTTGGAGGAGGCCATGAAGAAATCTTTCGAAGTACAAAAACTTGAAGTAGAGGGTCTTATTTGCGCCCAGGGTAAAAGAGAGATCTTGAAAATTTGCTAAGTTTCACAAAATGGAAGTAGCTGCCTCTAGATGCACCCTTGAAGTGAGAGGAGGTTGGAAAATTTTCTAACTCTGTGAAATTTGAAGTTCACCCCTCCATCTGCGCCCTCAAGCTGGCAAGAGTCTTGAAAATTTTCTAAGTAAGGAGAAATGGAAGCTCCACTAGCAAAATGCGCCCAAGTTTGAAAAATGCCATGAGGAAATTTTCTAAGTATAAAAAATTAGAAGCTTAAGCCCCCATTTGCGCCCTTGAACTTGAAGTTGGAGTAAAAGTTCACTAAGTGTTGAAAATTAAAAGCATGAGGGCCTAAATGCACCCAAGATGAAGAGAAGGACATTTGAAATTTTTTTTTAAGTGTTAACACAAAGTGGAAGCTTGACAAGCTAAATGCGCCCTTGAAGTGGAGGAGAGTTGATAGAAATTCTCTAAGTTTGAAAATTGGAAGCTCATGCCTCCAAATGCGCCCTTGAGGGAAGAAAGCATGAGAAATTTACTAAGTCTTTTAAAATGGAAATAGCACCCCCAAAATGCGCCCTAGAAGAAGATGGAAGCAAGTAGAAAATTCTAAGTCTAGAAAATGGAAGTAGGGGGTCCCATATGCGCCCACTTTGTGAAGAGGTCTATGCATTGTCTAAGGTGTTGAAATTGGAAGTTCCTCTAGCAAAATGCGCCCAGCCTGAGGAGTGAGTTAGAAAGTCTTCCTAAGTGTTGAGAATTTGAAGCTCAGGGCTTTATTTGCGCCCTAGCTGAGAGGGGGTTTTGAAAAATATTCTAAGGCGTACAAACTTAGAGTTACTCATGGTATATGCGCCCAGATTTGAAAAGAAGCTTGGAAATCCTCTAAGGCATGAAAATTGCAAGATGAAGACCTTATTTGCGCCCAGCTCAAAGGGAGGGTATTGAGAATATTAAAGGGGCGTTCAAATTGAAATGAGAAGGCTGAAATGCGCCCAGCTTTGTAGGAGTCACTTGGAATTTTTTTTTCTAAGTGTTGAAAAATGAATCTAGAAGAGGTCATTACTTTTAAGGAAAGAGAGAGGGTGGCTAGCAGAAGTTTCTAAAAGCTTGAAAATGAAAGTCCAACACCCAAAATCTTAAGAGAGGAGGAAAAACTTAAGGATTCTTCTATAAGTTTGATAGAATGGAAACAGCCAGGATATGCTTTAGCTAAGAAGGAGGTTAATTAAAGGGCACTCCTCTATATGCGCCCATGCAAGCATAAAGTTGATGGATTTTAAAGAGAGTTAGGGCGTTGGAGATGTAAGGAAAATATGCTAGGCGTTGGGTTTTAAAGAAGATATTTATTCTTGATGAAAGGTAAAATGCGCCCAAGACATTTAAATTTTTTTTTTGAATTAAAATCAAATTTTCCTCACAGGGAAGGTGATTGAAGATGAATAAATTTTTTTTCCTGAGGCAAAATTTCAAAATGCTAAGTAATTTAAATTTTTCTAAGGCACAAAATGTTCTTCCTTAGAAAAATGCCTAAGTCTAATGGAGAGTGATCAAATTTTCTTAAGACGCAAACAAAATTGCCGGAGATGAAGTCAGATGATGCCAACTGCACAAGGTCAACGAGAAACTTCAAGTTAGAGCAAGGAAATGCGCCTGGAGTTGAAGAAATGGATTAAATTTTGTTAAAAATTAATTTTCTAAGGTTCAAAAATTCAAGAAAATTAAATGAACCCGTTCGTTGCATACCCATGAATTTGATGCGTTCTGAGAGAAATTTTCTTCTGGGTATTGGAGATTGTCGATGAGGAATGGATTTTAAAGTCTTCTACATTTTGTTGAGGCCTTCAGGGTGAATATTTTTGATGGGCACTAGGTTGATGAATTTCCTAAGGGAAATTTTAAAAATTTTCTAAGGCAAGGGATAAAATGTGTTAAAAATGCCTTGGTGGATGAATTTGAAAATGATCGCCTAGATGATTTTTGATCAAGTTCCTGATGAAAACATTTTGCTTGAGCCAGAGTTGGATGAGATGTCAGCCAGAAAAGTGAGGAAGATACGGTTGAAGTTAACACTTTTGAAAGATGATATGTCCTTGAGGATGATAAAATCTGGCTAAGGCATGAAGGATTGAACGCAAAGTTGGCTAGTGAAGACGATGAATGCTTGGAAGTTGGAGTGCGAAAATCCTAGCGAGTAAGGTAATTTATATGATAAAGTGTTCTAATGCTCTTCTTTTTTTATCTGTTTTGCAGGATGAACGTCAAGGCTGGAGCACAATAACTTGAAGCAATGAAGAAAATAATTTAAGACGACATTTCAAACTTGAAGGAAGAAAAGTTGTGAAAAATGGCTAAGTGTTGAGACTTGGTACAACTCAAGTGACAAAGAGAAAGTTGAAGAACGACGTCTAAAAGAAGATCAAGAACAGTGTGAACACGTTTCAAGGTTGGAATCTTCTAGAAGGATGATGGACATTAATGGCTCATTTATTTCCCCACTCCTCTTGGTGGCGGTTTTTAGGGTGAATCTTGTTTAGGGCTGAGGTGGCACGATCTGGGCCATCCAGTCAATTGTAATTTGAGCCGTCCGTTGGACTTGGCCAGCTATAAAGGGGGGAGTCCCCCCTCATTTGTATTTTAGTAGAAGCAAAGCTTAGAGATCAGAGTAGAGAGTAGAGTAGGGACACTTTAGTTGTAATATCTTAGCATAGCGTAGTTTGAAGGAGAAGGAAAGTTTTCCTTTGAAAACTTTGTAAGAGATTGTTGCGAAAAACTATTGTTATAAAAGATCTTTCATTGAATGGTGAATTCATCTTTGTTATAAGTAGCTAGCAAGGTTTCTTCATCCCTTCGATTTCAAGTAGCGTAAAGTAGAGTAGTTTTCATTTTCATGCTAGTAGATGTTAGTTGTGGACTTGTGGAGTTAATCAAGGCAACTTCTTTTAATCCATACCACTA
>VDFB02159204.1:0-15088 GCA_007258455.2 Sequoia sempervirens | reverse complement strand
CTAGCATAAGCCCTATGAAATCTATTATTGAAAGCCACTATTGGTTCATTTGCCTCCCTCTTGACTCTAGTAAACTACAAAAGTAACTCGTTAGCACTAATTGGGATCTTAAATTTCTATAAAAATGCAACTTCCAATTGGATCCAAGTAGTGATAGATCCAACAGGAAGATGATTATACCAATAAAATGCCTCATCCCCAAGGGAATATGGGAAAAGTATACATGCAACATCCTCACGATTAATTCCCTTATCCTTAAGGGTAGTTTTAAAAATCCTAATATGCTCCTCTACAATCCTTTTGGGATCATTAATGTGAAACTTGGAAGAAAAAAGCTTAGGATTTTTAGGCATATGATTGTAGTGGTTGAAAGATAAGGGAGATGGATTGTTAGCCAGAAAAGCCATTGGTGGAGGTGAAGGTGGTAAAGGCTGATTTATGACTGGTTGAAGCTGTTGAATGGGGATGGCTTCAGTATCGGATGAATATGGACTTGATGAAGTTGAGGATGATGGAGATGATGGAAGTGACTAGGTAAATGATGACTTGTCCCTTCTTCTGGTCCCTCTCGACCTGGCAGGATCTTGCAAATATTGAAATTCTTCTTCTCCCGGAGTAGATCTGGTTCTTCTTCTTAATCTTTTAGAAGAAATGACATACATAAATCAATCCAACTTGCTTATTCAGGCCCTCCTTCTAGCACCAATTTATTGATGGTGTTTTCTGCACAGCAACAACTCAGATAGAATATGATATTCTATCTCTTGAAAGGTAAAAATCTATTAGAAAGCCTCAAGAGATAACCCCAAGGTCTCTAATGTCATGTCTTGATAAAGCATAAACAACTCAGTGATAAATGTGAAAATGCTGGTAATCACAAAGGGAACTTACTACAAGAAAATACTGGATCCTTTCATTTATTAGATCTAGTAATATGGTGATACTTCAATCCTAAATCTAACTTGAATGATAAAGAAATAACAAAATAAATAAGGTTTCAAGAGACTTCTAAATTTAACACTAACTCTAAGACTAACAATGCAAATGGTTAACACTTGAAATGGACCAATCCCTCAAAAACTAATTCCTGGTTGACCCAGATGAATTTGCAATCTTACAGAAATAGTGCAATATTTTAAGGCATTAAATATTTTCAGATCATGAACATTCATACAAAACAACCCTATTGCAATTGAAATGAATAAACCTTCACAATTGAACTAGGCACAATGAATATTAAGGTCTAGGCTAACTTTGCAAAGCAACTCACAATCATCTAGCTACAAAAGTATGGACTAGGAATTGTTGCAAACACTTCAAGAATCAAACCATAAACACCATTGAATCATATCTAATTCTAAAATCTAACATATATCAAAGAACATTGGGAAATTTGAAAAGATGGATCAATAAGAACCATGCAAGATAAGTCAACACAAAGAGATCACCAAAATTCACAATGTCTTCAATTGTATTGAATCATCCAATGACAACAACAATTACAATGTTCTGTGTTACAAAACTTGCTCAAAATGAATTAACTTCTAACTTTAACTCTTGCTATATTGATTCTAAGTCTAAATCTTCTACTATAGTCCCCCCTTACAAATGAGAGGGCACTGGCCCTTTATAGAAAATTACATTTTGAATTCATGGCCAGGATTAAATTGATCCAATGGCATAGATCAATCCCCTAAAAAACATCAGGATGTTACATTTAGGGTTTGGAACTCTTGATACATCATCAATCAATGAGAAAATAGCAGTTACAACCTTGATCAATGAGAAAATAATATTCTACCAACCTGGAATTTGATAAAAAATCTGATTGGAGAGTAGAAACAAAAGCATTTCCCAGAAAAATCCTCCAATTAGCATACAACTGGCAACACAAATTCTTAGGTGGGTCCACTTTCAATATATGAGTTGCAATTAAATTTAATTTTTGAATTACATTGGCAACCTACAAACTTTGGCACATGTTCATATGTGGATGTTGAACTTATCTAGATTTTCCTTCCTTGGTACATTTCAATTTGAAAATCTCCACCTTCTGAGCATGTTTCCACATGTGGAGGAATGATCTTCTCCTTCCTCTGACACTTTCTTCTATTACATTTTATGTGATGGGGCCTCATAAGCCTTTCACTTCAAACTTCTTATCTCATAAAAAGAATTCCCCTGCAATTAAATAAAATAAACATTATAACATATAGATATTCAAAAGAAATTCATTTCAATCACATTTAAGCCCAAAATTCAAAGTACTCGAATGAAAGGGACTAATACCATCGATAATCAATTATCCATCATGCCTAAATCAAAGACATTATAAACTCATCTGTTTAATAAAGTAAAATGCCCAAATATGATTATAATTAACAAGAAAATTTTACTTCCTGAGCAATTTTGTTGGCCTCAAGAGATCTATCTTCAAAACAATACAAAACAATCATCTGAAATTTGAAAGTTGAGAATCATCCTCAAAGACTTAATCTTGCTACACACAGGATCTGAATGTCACATCTTCTCATTTTATTCAATCACTGCAATTTTTTCAAATATGTCACTCCCTTATTAAAAAATTCATCCTAAACATGAACACTATATCATTCAGCGCCCCATTCCTTGCGTATCCAACGTCTTCATTAACCATTACAAACTTGTAGATAAGCCATCCTACAAGTCCGCAAGCTATTTGGAGCTCAATTATACCATTCCCTTATTGAAAATCACTTAGAGGATAATATCACTTTATGGGGCTCAACAATATATATTCATCCTCTAAATCCTGGAGACACCATCATATATTTTACATCATCCAATGTCTAAAGATCTCCCTCTCGCACCTCCATCATACTATGATGGAGTAACGAATTTACCAAATTTTACAATTCTGATGACTTTCAATGCAGATGGCATGACATAACAAAATCATTTCAAGTGATCATCTCCAAAGTCGACAACTATGCAAACTCAGTACCCGTTCCTCTTACAAATCCTCTGCTCTTCACCCGCATGACCACCATCACCATTTCATTTGTATTGAACTCATTATAATTCCTATATTTTCACCGTTTGCTCCCATCCAATGAACCCCTCAGACTCATAGCATCACCCTATAAATGATATGACAATCCCTATGTCAATATGCAACATTTCTTAGCTTGAGCCTCAAAGCTTCAACATTCATGAATACTTTCGCTTTCAAGACATTGTCTATGTGCCCGATCCTTATTGCAATTCCCAGAAGCAACAATCTTTATGGAATTTAATTTCTTCAAAAATATGAGACTTTTCGGGGAATCAGACTTCTCGCAGATTTTGTATTGTCAGGGAATTTGGAAGTTCAGGAATTTTGGCCCTTTCAGGAGATTTTGAGCCTACTAGATTTTTCTGAACTTATCTTCCTCTTGGGGATTTCCCTTGTTAGCGGATTCTCTGAAATCGTTCATTCTCGGGAATTCTGAGAGTACCAAGATTTTCTGAAGCTTCCACCTCCTATTAATCACATCATGTCTTCATTCTGCAAGCCCATACACCCACTCATACTTTCAAATTGGTAAACACTTCTCCAATATACGAAACTACGAAGCTGCTCCTTAGAATAGTGAACCATTCAATGCTATTTACAAGTGCTTCAATTTAAAATATTAGGTTTCCTATGGCATTTTTCCTCCACTAGTCCATGCATTTTCATATACCATTCACCAACCACATGAGTTGATTGGATAGCGATGCATGCATGATAATCCGCTTCGCCAATTATGTCTATTGTGTTCTTTCATGAAGTCTCGTATTTGGACATATACTGTGCACATTCTTTTCAATCCTTTACTTCCATAAACTGATGGACCAAGGCCTACATTACCGACCATTTCCACCCTTGATATATAGGGAATTAAAAGTCGCAGGTATTTACTCATCTGGGGAATCCGTGGTCAGCCGGATTCTTCAAACCTTACTTCTTTCAGAAGATACGTCATGATGTGAATTACCCGAAAGCGTTCCTTATAATTCTTCGTGACTTTCACCATGATCATGAACCATTTATTATGCACCCTGGTCTGATATATTTTGTCCCTGAAACATGCCCTCGCAAAATTAAGGTGCTCGTACATTTCTCCATAATGGCTTTGCTTTAACCCAAAACATTCCTTAACACAATATGATTAGCACCAAAATATAAACATGAACTTTTGACATATGATAATATAATTAAATTAATCATGTCAAAACCCAGCTAATGATCGAAACAAACATGTGTTGTGATGGCCGCAACTGATGAAATATCTTATTACATGACTCAGAATTTTACAATGAAGCATATAAAAATCAATCCATCCCAAGGAAGGCCAAGATGAAAACGCATGTGAATCGCTATATAAACTAGTTTTCTCGTACAATCATGCAATAGTGACTGAAAATTCCATTTTCCAAGACATCATTAGTAGAATTGAGAAAACAAATTAATCTCAAGAACCTTAAAATTTACATAACGAATCAAATCCAGCACACAAGTTCCTCAAGCAGGCCAAGACAGACTTTGGGAATCCAAGGGGGTAAAGGAATTTTGGAAAAATCTGATAGATGCAGAATTCCATGAAGGACCTCAATCTTCGCAGTGTAGTGTAAAGTCCTCCTCGTCAGGTTTTTAAGAAAACCGGGGAATTCCACCCAGGGAGGAAATTCTCGAAAATAGTCAAAACCCGAAAATCACCCCAAGACACAAGATTTTCAATGAATAACTTCAGGGGATCATTTGAACAGACAAAATAAACATTCATGCATTCCTAAAAGTGACCAAATTCAATAATCAAAGGACCAAAAGGAAGTTAAAACCAAAGCAAAAGAGGTTCCCTACTTTCAATGGGGCATGTGTGCGAAAATTACACAACACCAGTATTGATTTATAAGTCTTTTGCATTTGAGGGGGTCTTTATCCCACATCTCCTTGCCATCTTCCTTGGAGGCTTCCTCCATCTCTCTAAAGTTAGGGATATGAAAAATTCTTCATGATTGACTTAGCAGACATGTCATCCAATACATTCCCATCTCCATCCACTATTGTTCTAGATTCTGGCTGATACGCCTCCCTGCAGGCTATTACAAGTTTGGGAGCAATGAGGGATGCTGGGAAACCGATAGCCTTGGCCAATCCACAACTTCTGATCTTCCTTTCATTTTCTATGGTAGGGTTGATCCGGAACCTTTGCTTGAATTTATCGATATCTACGTGTCTAATGTTTGTATCTGAGACCTCCTTCCAAGCTGTGTTAACTTTGGAGTTGAGGGGTTCCCCTTGGAACTTGTATTTCATCTATTCTTTGTCCTCTTTGCCCCAAGGTGCTTTGGATAACTTCTTTCCTTTTTCCTTCTCCATGACAACCTCTGAGGGTCTTGCACCTAGTTCCATATATCCTGTGGGTGAAAGAGAGGTAAGCAAATTCAAGCATAAAACCAATGGGAAAGTTAGCCACAATCCTACAAACGACATCAAATCAGATAATTCATCATTTAAGAATCCTAACATCTCTTTTGGATCAACATTAACCTTTTGTAGGAGGGAGTTTCAACAGTTTGGGCCCAGGGGTGTGGACTTCCTTGGGTTGGTGGTTGTTTGAGGGTCTACTATTGAAAATGACACTGGCAAGACAACATTCTATGGGCGGCATTTTGTTCGGTGGGACTCAAGGGCTCAGAGGGCGGCATCGCAGCTCATTATCGTTCAAACCATCATGGGTTGGAGGGAGCAGATAAGCATTAGGCTACTACAATTTGAAATGGAAAAATTCATATGGTGGTCTGATGAGAGAAACCTGCCATATCGGGTCCGCCAAGAGGTGTAGCCTTTGTGTTTACTTTGTTTGTCACTGGAGAGTTTAAAGGAAATGGGGAGGTCGGGTTCTGGGTAGCGGGCGAACAAGGGTTATTCTCTGTTTGAGAATGGAAAAGGTAGGATAGAGTTCTGGTGGTGATGACCCATGGGAGATGGCCCACCCAAGGTCCATTACTTAACAATTTTCATTTTTCGCATAGTGGCAGCCATGACGAGATTGAGACATGGAGGGTGGAATGCCAGCCATCAAGAGTCGTTCGAGATGGTGGGTTCACCATGATAGTTCATTGATGGAATTTTGCAAAGAAGGGTTCACGATGAAGCTTAGAGTTGGTTGTTTTTGGGTGAAAATGAAGTTGGACGAAAGAGGTAGACTTAGGATCCGATGGTCAAAAAGATGGGCTGTAAAAAAATTTTGAGACAGTGAAACACAAACGAAATTCCCTAAGCGGACGTCCACAAGTTGGGACCCAGGATGGATTGGGGCTTAAGATTTGGCACAGATTGAGTTTATTGGGCAATCAATGGGTTGAAACCCAGCCATCAAGAGGTTGTTAGTGATTATCCGTTTAAAACAGCCAAGCCAAAAGGCATTTGTGGGCAAAAATCTGCACCTAGGGACCCAAGTGGTTTGATGGCTCCTCATTTCATTTTGTGGATTTTAACCAAGTTTAGGTGGCTAAGGAGAGGGGTCTTCCTGCACGAGCGGACCTGGCTGAGGAGTTTGTCATTTTTAAAGTTCAATCCATTTCAAATTTTACGATGGTAATGGCAAGGCCGCGGGCCCGCAAGTGATGAAAGGCCTGGTTTAGGAATGATGGCGAAGAGTGTGAGTTTCACGGATGGTGCATGGGGCAGTTTTTGAGTTCATCAAGATTTTAAATTATGGGTTTGTGTGCCTTGGATTGTTCTAGCTAGTTGTCAATTTTTCTTTCCTTAAGATTTAGAAAATTTACAAGAATTAAATAAAATGCCATACAAGGCTTGCGGACAGGAAACCTACCTCTAAAACCTGATGAATGAGGGTGATCGAGTAGGTAGCAAAGATCTCGAAGCGGCGACGAAACTAGTCGAGCGCAAAGGCGATGTTGGCAAGGCTATCTGACTCTTCTCTGATCAAGCTGACAAGTGAAAATGATAGCTGAAATTTTCCTATTTATAGAAAATAGCGCATTAAATTCCCTACATTAATGATCATACAGAGGCCGTGGCGGTTGGTGAGCAGTCATTTGAAAACAGTTGCGAGAAGCTCAGAACCCGACAGGTAGATGGCAACTAGAATTTAGATGCTCGAAGTGTTTGACAATAGAAATGACAACAGGGAACTCAGGTTCTAAGGGGTGGAAGGATGTCGGGTGACGGCCATTTGGAATGGCCTTGGGGTGAGGGATGTATGCAACCTAAAATGGTCACCTAGACTTTGGGCCCCATTTATTTAATTTGTCAACATCAACTTTCTGAATCAATGATTGTCGCATTTTCAAATCAAATTTCTTAATCAATTCATAACTATTTCAAATGTTTCAATTTTCCCTAAGGTTTGAATGCTTCATTAATTTTATTTAATCAAAAGAAATAAATCCCTTTTAATAAATAAAATAATGTTATTTAATTGAAGTTAATATTACTTAAATAAAATGATGCTATTTAATTAAATCTATTTTAATTAAATAATTTTATTTTATTTTATTAATATTCATTTCTAAATTACATAATCTTATTTTATATTTTATTAAAAGAGATATTATCATCTTAAATTAAATAAAATAAATGAAATATCCTCTCAAGAATATCCCGTGAAAAAAAAAGGGAAACAAATCAGTTAAAAGGGAAATAAACTAAAAAAAGAATTCCAATCAAGATTTGTTTCTATTTTTCTATTTATCCCACATTGTTTCTGAATTTGCCTTCAATTCTACTTTTGCCTATAAAATGAGCCCTCCATTCTCATTTCAAAAAAAAAAGAAAGAATCACGAATTTTTACATCAGACTTATGCTGCAAATTTGAATTTTATCATTTGAGATTACATTAGTTTGATTATATAAGCATCTTATTTTTAGAGCATATAGTTTAATATTGCATTTTAGCTTAATCTTCATAGTAAATTAATTTGCAAAATAATTCATTTATGGCATTGCATGTAGATTAAGTTTCATTTCAATAAATTAGTTTGGTTTATTACATTTTACAGTCATTTAGATTAGTTTTCATTGTTGCATTGCAAGAACAGGATTCATGGAGATTGGCATTCTTGCTTCTCCTCTTTGAATCTCTCGTTCTGAGATTGTATTTGCAGGGGTAACAGGGTTAATCTGAGGGCCACAACATCAATCTCTGCTCTTCTCGGATAGAGAGCTGTGAATTGATTTGCAAGGACTCATTATTGAGTATCTTTGCATGCAAGGATTCACAGAAGTATAACATATTTTCAGTTATACATTTTGGCGCCCACCGTTTTTAATTTTTAGTTTTTAATTTAATTTAGTTTTTAATTTAGTTTTTAAATTTAGTTTTTAATTTAGTTTTTTAATTTTTAGTTTTTTTAGTGTAGTTTTTAATTTTGTTTTTAGTTTTGATTCATTAATCCAGCTTCCACTCAATTGCAGGAAAAATGATTTCTGGGTTTTGTAGCCAGGGTCAAAATCTGATCTGGGTATCTTTCAGTTTTTTGATTTCTTTCACAGATCTGAAGAAAATAGCTGCACAAAAACCGTCGCGCGTCATTTTTTTCAGCTGGCTAAAGATTTAAAAAAATTATTTTTTCATCTTCTACTTGCTGGATTAAAAAACGATTTCTGGGTTTTATTTTTTGCTTCAAAAAATTTCTGGGTTTCTGTTTTTATCTACTCATTATAAACAGATTTTTCAGAAATCAAATTTGAAGATTTTTTTAATTTAGTTTTTAATTTTTAGTTTTTAATTTAGTTTAGTTTTTAATTCTAATTTAGTTTTTAATCTATTTAGTTTAGTTTTTAGCTAGTTTGGTTTAGTTTTTAATTTAGATTTTTAAATTAGATTTTTTTTTAGTTTCTAAAATTCAAATTAGATTTTAATAAACTTTGTTAATTTAAAGTAGATTCTTTAATTTTGTTAATTTAAATTAGATTTTTTTTACTTTAGATTTTTTAACTTTATTAATTTAAATTAGAATTATTAATTTAGATTAGATTTTTTTTAAATTTAGATTAGATTTTTTAATTTTATTAATTTAGATTAGTTTTGTTTTAAATTTTTAGTTTAGTATTAGATTAATTTAGTTTAATTTTAGTTTTGTTAACTAATTCTTCTTAGATTTAATTTTGACTAGATTAAATTAGACTTTTTAATCCTGGTTCTTCTCAATTCTTTTTTCACAGCATAACAGTTTCTGCAGGACGCCAGTCAGAGAACTTGAAACACACTAACGGTTTGATTGCAGGACGCATGACAAAGACTTGAAAACAAACACTTACGCTTGTCAAAGATTTTATTTAAAAAAAAAAAAAATTGTGTTTGTTTTCTTGTTTTTCAATTCACATAGTCTAATTAGGGCTTCGTTAAAATTCTTAGGAGTTTCGATAGTGAGTAGGGAATTTGGCTCTTTGTTACATGGAGGTGATGACCATGGACAAATCCAGGCTCCTTATGATCTTACTAATATGATGAACTCTTAGGGAGCGGAGCAAGGTAGTGAAGCTTTAGCACTTTCACTCGTCAGGGGATTATGCTCTTCTCTCATTGAGAGAATCAGAAACCCAAAAGTGTGTGGATTTGGTGAAGTGAAACTAGCTCGGTGATTAAGGTTGTTTAGCATGTTTGGGTAAAGAGACGGGCTAGAGAAGTATGCTCTTCTCCTTTTGGGAGAATCAGAAAATCAGAAACCCGAATCCGAGCCATGTCCAGTGTCACCTTTAGAGGGCCTGCCGGAAGTTGAACCTCCGAGAACGACCCAAGTGAGTACACACCTATCGCCGGTGATTCCACCTCACTATAATAAAGAATGCTTGTTGAGTCTAAAGACTCCAAGACCATATAACTTCTTTTCCATGACTTGGACGATCATCATGGAAAGCTCTGTTTATTGCACGCGGCGCCGCCCGAGCCCTGCTTGGGGGTGTGTGATTTTCAGGTGTTGGTGTGGCTGCGAGGCCCAAGCTCTGTATCAGAGGCACCGAAGGTTATTGTGAACGGAAGCCAAGTAAAAACCTCTTAGTTAGTTGCCTACCCGGTTCACCTCCGAAAGGAGTCATAATCTTTGCGCAAGGAGGGGGAAGAATCTCTCCGTATGTTGATCATAGATTCCCATCATAGGCATACACACGGGCGTTTGGAAGTGATTCGCGACCTTATTGCTACAGTAACCTTTAGGCGATACCTTGTTAGGAGTCCTTGGAAACACCAAAAACAAAGGCCCTCTAGGGGGTGACATAGCTATGTGAGGTGCACGTATGCGCATAAACAATGGGGCAAAGGTTTTGACTTCTCACCATTTTCTTTGGTAGGGATAGCTATGTGTTTGTTTTTGAGTCTTAAACATTGTCCAAACATCTTCAAACAAGACTCCCCCGATACTATCAAGTTGCTTTGTCCTTGATAGATCTGTTATTGACTACTTTTTGTATCACAACTTGTCTGATTGAAACATATGTGCTTGATCAAAATCTATGGATATACTTGCTTAATCTTTGCAAACAAATAACAAACTGAAATACTGAGTTCTTCGATTAAGTGACTTGTCCCAGTTTTAGAGACCTGTTCTGTATTTAGGGTTTATGTGTCGACCTTTTGAATTAGTGATCCTTGATCTCATAAGCGATTTTGCTTGAGATTGGCAAATTAGGAATTGTTCCTGTCAAATAGATAAATTTTTAGACTCTTTGATAACACACTTGGAGAGTGCTAGTTGTCTCCTTGTCCACCCATTTTCATACAATTCAAACTCAGTACACTTTGTGTAAGTCATCCTCCTGATCCATATGTGCTAGGGTGTTCACTCAAGAATTGAGCACCTCTGTGGCAGTGTTGGTTTGCACCTATTTGCAACAGTTCTATTTCACCATCTCGGACGAAAACTTTTACTATCTAGTCGTTTCTTGGTGTCTATTTACTGAACTCTCCCTTTCATGTCAGTCACAACAAGATATCAAGTGAGCCAAGGCGACCTGGAATGGTCTGTTAACTACCCTAGTTGATTTCGTCCAAAGAGAAGGAAAAGGAACCAATATTTGACGATTCTTACAGAATTGATCTGAAACCTATTTTGACCCAAGGTATTTTGAGCGAGAACCTCGGCACCCCACCAGTATGGATATGAGTTATACTGTCACTCGGCGGGAGAGGGAAGCCATGGATCAAAATCTTGATGATATCTATGAACAACACAGAAACAACATGATATTTGAAAATTCTTCTCATGATGATCAACCTGGTTCACCCCTCATTAATACAAGATATTTGGATTCCCATCAACGGGATGAAAGGTATAAGAGACGAGCTCACCAAGAACAATGGTCACAACACGAAGGCCAAGACAATGAACCTCACGATGCTCATGTCAATACAACGTATACCAATGACTTGTTCAAACAGTCTAGACCAAGCTCACCACTTCAACATACCTCAAGGTTCACAAGTGATAGGCTTAGAAGAATTGAATGCGAAAAGAAAGCCTTTCTAGATGAACAAGCTGCAAAGCAAGAAAAGTTTAGACAACTTGAGGAAGAGCCAAGCTTTATTGGAAGTACAAAGGCTTCGCTCAGAGGAGCAAGATGAAGCTGATTAGCCCACCAATTAAACAAACAATACAATACAAGGGGTGCTAGCGATTGGTTCTCCCTCCACCCTTCGAGAACACCAAGAGTAGAAAGTAGGTCCAAGCTACAAGATCTCCTAGTCCTAGAGGAAGAAGGGCCTCTCAGTATGCTCACTATAGGAGGCAAACTCCTCCCAGAAATTCAAGACCACACTCCCAACATGTACATCCTGGTTCCCAACATGGAGGTGGTAGCTCACATTATGATTTTGATACTCAAGACTTCATGCGAATACAACAAGAGCCTATCTTCCAACGGTATGTGGAGAGGTATTTGGAACAAAACAAAGATAAGTTCTTGGAAAGTCTAATCAACAAGGGTGCCAGAGTCCCTTATAATTTTGATGTGGACAACAAAATACAAAAGAAAAATCCCTCTCAAGAGGAAGAAATCCGCCAAATGAAGCAAATGATGGAAAAAATGATGCAACCTAAGAGCTCATTCTCACTAGACTCAATTTGTCCTAATCCATTCGACAAGAGTGTGAGTATGAAAGATTTTCCAAAGAGAATTCCCACAATCACGATATAGCGGTGATGGCGGTAATCCACATGATAATGCGTCAGTTCTATATATGAGCTTGAATTCCATCAGGATGACTCCTATTTGATGAGGTTGTTCCCTATGAGTCTTAAAGGACAAGCAATGGAATGGTTTACCAATATCACTCCTCCTGTCAAGACTTTTAGAGAACTTGTTCATAGATTCGTTCAACACTTCGCATATAATCTGTCAAGACCTGTTACTATGTTGGACCTATGCAACTTGAAACAAAATCAGGGGGAAACCTTTGTTACCTTCTTGCAAAGGTGGAGGAGACAATGCTCTCGGTATCCTAGGACGATCCATGAGGATGAAAAGATTGACATACTTGTTAGTAATTTGGTGCCTGAAATGAGACATGAGATCAAAAAGATAGTCTTCACTTCCTTTGATACCATGATTGAAACTGCATGCCACATTGAGGATGTTCTAAAAGAACAAGGCATTTTGACCAGACATAACAATAATACCAACAATGGTCAACACAACAATAGGGATAAAGGGAAGAACAACAATTGGAACAAAAACAAACAAGTTGTCAATGATGGAGTTGTGGATTCTTCCCAATCAAGAGATCAAAGTGTTCTTAATTTGACTAAGGCTATGCAAGCAATGAAGCTTAATGCACCTCCACAACAAGAAAGTAAACCAAGATATCAGGAAAGGCCCAAAAACCACAAGCGGCAATTTACCAAATTGGGTGACACATATGAGGATATTCTCAAAACTCTCATTGCTAACAACTTGGCACATCCTCAGGATCCTGCAAAATTTCACTTTCCAGATCCTAAGCCACATTGGTGGGATGACAAGGCATTCTGTAAATTTCATAATATTTGACCATCTTGTTAGCTGTTGAAGTAAAACATATAAGTCCAAGATTTTATAGAAAGTGGAAAGCTTCAAGTTGATGGCCTAAATACCAATGCTGATCATAAGGCTTTTAAGGAACCTTTGCCTAATTACGACAAGGGGGAAACCTCTAAATCACAGAATGGCAAAGCTGCAATCAACGACACCTATACAGCGGCAGAAAATGTGATAAACATGCTTGAAGTTGTGGAGCCAAGTGTTAATATGATATGGAGTAAAGACCCACATGGTTATGAATCTCACCCTATTTTTGACAACCAACCTGTTGTGGTGCTGAGAGGTCCTCATTCTAGGTTATCTTCCCAAGCCCTTAATGCTGTTACCAGGAGTCAAGCCCCTATTATTCTCAGAGGGCCTAGTTCAGGTCCATCCAATAAATCCAAGCAAGTGGCATCCAAGAATGTCACTATAAAGTCTGCCACTGCTCTCAAACCAAACTACAATCTTGTAGATCAGTTACAGAAAACTCCAGCACATATCTCAATCTTAGAGCTTCTAGAGTTGTCCCCTAGGCATAAGCAGATCCTTGAGGACGCTTTGCGCACATCAAATGTCCCCAACAACATTGATATAGACCAATTCCAAGGCATGGTGAATCACATTACTAGCCCACATTACCTTTCTTTCTCTAAAGATGATGACAAATCCCTAAGCCATCCACACAATCTTGCCCTTCACATTGAAGTCATGATTCATAAAACCCGTGTCAGGCGCGTGTTGATTGATGGAGGTGCTGGGTTAAATATCTGTACTTTGAATTTGTTAAAAACTTTGGGCTATTCAGAGCAAGTGATTGACACTAGAAAGAAGATCACCATAAAGGCCTATGATGAGGTAGAACAAAGTTCTAAGGGGTTGGCTGTCCTTCCTGTCAGGATTGGCCCAATTGAAAAAATATCTTGTTTCCAATTGTTGCGGACCCTTGCATGCAACATTTTTCTTCGGGTAGACCGTAGTTCATGATATGCGGGCAGTTACGTCTGCCACCACCCGATTGTGTTAAGTTCCCCTACAATGGGCAATTTGCATACCGGGGATAGCACGTATCCAGTGCTCAATGTTCATGTCCCTCTTAGCAAGCGTGAAGGATTATGAAACAACTTTAGCAGACTGTCAAAACAAATTTAAGTCAGTAGACCTTGGCATGGGGGGGTATCAACTTGACTCTTTTACAAAGATGCATGTTTCCCCTAGGACATATGGAAAACCTTCACAGGAGATGAAACCATCATCTTCAGCAATGACACTATTTGACAAGTTTGTTGAATCCTCAATACCAATACAAGATGAAAAAGAGGAAGTAGCTGTTCGAGATTGGATATACAAAGAGGAGAAATACCAGCACAATGAAAATTTCTCCCCCTCTCCTAAGTCCTATGGGAGAGGATATACTTTTGTCAAGAAGATGGGTTATCCAGGATATGGCCCTCTTAGTCACAAGTTAGATGCTAGAGCCGAACCACTCAATCATGATCTTTTTGCATGTAAGTCTAAGAAACCGGTTGGCCTAGGCTTTATGAACGACAATAAATGCACTGTCCCCATTTCTGATGGGCGGGATAGTAAAGATGACACAGAATATGTACCAGATTTGACCAATCAACAAGACATAACAGATGATTGGATACCTTCAACAAATCTCCTTTGGGAAGATTTAAGAGATTTAATAATTGATAGTCCTCCTCTCTCATTTGCAATAGATAGTGACTGTATGAATGCAAGATTGACTATGGATAATGTCTCTATCCCAGCTGCAATGGATGGTGATAATTCAGATAATTTTGTGATTGAGCAAATTGCTAGAGGAGAGGAGCCTCTTCCAAATCTTGAGGCTTCTACATCACGAGGCTCCAACAATAATTCAGAAATAGACTCTCATGAGTTTGAATGGGATTCACTCTCAGATGCAACAGTTGACTTGGATATGGACGTTGTCCATGCTTATAGTTCTCAACATGATGTAACTGACGAGTCATGTGTTAGATTAGAAGATTGGTACCCACATGTCGCATTAGTAGACGATTCTTCGCTTGCTAGGA
>VDFB02159203.1:0-13518 GCA_007258455.2 Sequoia sempervirens | reverse complement strand
TCTTGATTAAGTGTGTATATATATAATATAAGAAGGATCTTTCGATAATGTGATTTAATCAATATAGTTTCTCACACATTTTGCAGTGAATAAATGTTAAAACTATCAAGCCTACTATCGAAAGGAATAATTAGCAGAGGTTGGGGGTCACATGAATAATAAATTAATCATTTATGCAAAATACCCATATAGACATACAGATATATAGATACATGTAAACATATAGACATATATATACATGTATACATATATACATATATATACATGTATATATACATGTCTACATAACCACAAAATGCATTAACCATCGACCCAGCAAGCACTTACCATTCACCTTCCTCCTTTTGAGGAGACCACCTCCACCGCCACCAACCCACTTATTTACAAAAGTCCACATTGAACACTTACCATTCACCTTCCCCATTACAATGACAACATTCTCCACTGCCACCAACCCACGTAATAACCAACACCCACATTGCCACAAAAAAAAAGTGCCCTCCCTTAACTCCCCCCAAGATGCTGTAGGATGGAGCAAAACACGATGATTTTAACAATGGTATGCTGCTAAAGTAACACCGCACTTGCTATTTGTACAATACATCTTAATCAATATAAAACCCTGGAACATGCTATCAATAGGAACAATAAGCACCGAATGAAAGGCATGAACAATAAATAATGTGTTATCAAACCAACACCACAATGGCTCTATCGATAATGCAATTTAATCAATATACTTTCTCACACATTTTGCAGTGCATCAGTGTTAAACCCCCTCACCCTGGTATCAAAAGCAACAATAAATAGAGAATGAAAGACATGAACAATAAATTAATCATTTATGCAAAGTACCCATGTAAACATAGAGATATATATATACATGTAAACATATAGACATATATATACATGTATACATATATACGTATGTATACATGTAGATATACATGTGTATATGCATGTCTACGTATGCATACATATATACATGTAAACATGTATGCAACTATATACATGTATACATATATATGCATATATATATACACACATGTGTGTGTATATACATATACTTTCTCATAGGTTTTGCACCACACTAGTGTTAAAACCCTCCAACCTATTATCCAAAGGAACAATAAGGAGATCCTAAAAAGTATGAACAATAAATTAATCATTTATACAAAAATACCCATGTAAAACATGCACATATATATACATGTAAACATATGGACATATATATGCATGTATACATATATGCGTATATATACATGTACAGATATCCATGCATATATACATGTAAACATATACATACAAATATGTGCACATATGCATACATATATACATGTAAACATATACATACATATACATACACAGTTGTATATAGATGAAATTAGTTTTCTCGGTCTTATATAGTAAATTTCTTTTTCATCTAGATATTTTATCCTTTTGGTATTTCCCTATAATATTGAGTGTCGAATAATGTTGCTTGGATTATGAATTGGCAAGTGAACTGTTATATAGATTGGTCTAGATATGATGTAATTTTATCTCTCTCCTACCTTTATATTTATTAGCACTTGAAGCATATCTATATTTATTTTTTGTTAAACAAGTGCATTCAAGGAAAATGCACATCATCACAACACATGGATAGAATGATTAAGGAAAATATATTTTCAAGTCTTTGAAAAGATCAATGCCATGTGTCTACTTCCATGTCTATATATATGTATGTATGGATAAATATATGTATGTATGTTTTACTAATAGTTCTCTTACAATTTCCCCATTTACTCTATAATACTCAATGTCAGATAATGCAATTGTTGTTATACAATTCCTCTATTTGTTAGTAGAATACAAAGAAGGTGGGCATCAAAGTAAAATGAAAACCATGGCAGCTCATTGAATCTGCAAATGTATATAGAAAAAGGGAAGAACAAATTGTGTGGCCATTCACAATCTACAGTGTCCTCTTTGTAAGGATTTGAAGTGAAATCAATTAGAGGGATTTGAAGGGGCTAATTGTACAAAATGTGTATAGCACCAAAGATGCATAGAGTGTAGATATGTGTCTACATATGTATATGTGTATATATATACGTATGTATGTATCTATGTATGTATCTATATATATATATATGTGTGTGTGTGTGTGTGTGTATGTCGATGTAGATACATATGTGTGTGTGTGTTATGTGGTTTGGTGGTTGTGGAGGTGGTGACCTTGATACACGGAAGGTGAATGGCAAGTGTTTGTTGCTACGGGGGTTAATGCATTCTATTGTTGTTGTCTGATGGGGGCCGATGAAGTAAATGCAATATTGAATGTTGTAGTGTGGAAAAGTATACTTTGATTAAGTTGCATTGTTCAAACAACCATTGTAGTGTTACATATATATATATATATATATATATATATACATATATGTATGTATGTATGTATGTATGTATTTTTTCTCTCTCATATGTTTCAACTCCTGCCATAAGAAACTCTTCATTATGGTGGATTGTGCCTTCTATTGTCCATTTGGAAAAAGTTCTATGAGGATAATATATTGACTAGGTTGCATTGTTGAAAGCGACATTGTTGTGTTGGTTTCGTAGTAGAGCACTGCCTCAGATGTGTGGTCTCTGCTACTTTAATAGCAGATTTCAGCCATAATGGCTCTTTTGACAATGCAACTTAATCAATGTACTTCCTTTCACATTATGCAGAAAATGCAACGTGCATAGGGTGGAATTAAATATTATAGAGCAACACAAAAATTGTGGAACTATCGTACAACTAATCCTGTTCACGGTTTCGCTGATGAAAATCACGTTGGAAACATCAAACAGATAAGAAAACCTCTACATATCCATATATATACAATCCCTCCTATTTTAATTTGTGTGGTTCTTCACTGTTTCTCTAATAATCCTATTAGAATTTTTATTTTTCTCTATAATATGTATATATACGTCTTTATATATATATATATATGTCTATGGGAAAGTATACTGCAAAATGTGTGGGAAAATATATTGGTTGGGTTAGTTTGTTGAAATAGCCATTGTGGTGTTGGTTTGATAGAAGACTATTCTAAAATTCTTCAAATATAGAAGAGTTTCCTACAGTTGATAATGAGAATGTGGGGCTTGTCTCTTCAACAACAAATATTCGTAAATGTTGCTTATTGGTGAATAAGTATTGCACAAAAAATTATGGTACTAGAATTTACAAGGTAGTTGTTACATAGACTGGTTGTGTTCTATTAACATGTTTCATGATATTCTTCTACCCTCATCTATTTGACTATCAATAACTTTCATGATATTGTTTTCCACACATCTATTTGAAGCTGCCTGTGGTAGAGTATTTTATTGTTCTTATAACAAGGATTGTTTTGTAATCTTTAAAATTTGGTAATTTTTAACGTGCTTAATTTGTTTGGATGGAAAATTCTATCATTCAGATATATTGTTGTATATATAGATAAATAGATACATGTGTGCATATGGATATATATATTTGTTTATTTGTGTTTTCCAAAATATCTAAATAGAGGTAAAATTCAACCCATATATGTATTTAAGGATTTCTATTCTTGTTGTTCTATATTGCATTGTTTCTATTAAGAAAGATGAACGAGCAAGTAGCAATGTATACAAATGCTTGCATATAGGCATTTATACAAATATAACAAGAAGATTTATGCATTCTAAGTTCTCCACGAGTTTGTATTGAATAAACATTGGAATACATTAATCTTTGATTGCTTTGTTGCTGCTTGATTTGGTACTAGTGTATATATATATAAATAATCTAGTAGAGGATATAGATATGAAAGTATAGATGCACTGATCTTTAAGAGGATATAGATATGAAAGTAGACATGCATTGATCTTTTTGAGCACATAATAATGTATCTCTTCGCAGCCTCTGTTTTCCTTGCTTGTTTTATCGATTTGGAGTGATGATGTGCATTTTTCTTGATTAAACTTGTGTTTGTAGGCTACAAATAAAGATCCAACTTTGAATCCATTTGCAATTCATTCTATCAATGCCGACAATGTTGTTTCCTCTCCGGTCCTTCAACTTTTGTCCTTCAAAAACTTTGGCAGTGATGAAGGGTGGGTTGAGCGATACAAGGTTGTCTTGTCTGATGGCCACCATTTGCAAATATGAACTCTGCCTTCCAAATGAAATGATATGTTGTTTACAAGTGCCTTGAAAATAGGGTCCCTTGTATGTTTAAAAGACTGCGTTTGTAGAAATATCCAAGATTCAAGGTGGGTTGAGTTGTTTGTTGTCTATGCTAAAAAATTCTCTCTTTTATTTTTGCCTCATATAATTTGTCTAATACATTGTTTTTCTTCTTTTCCAAGGCCTTAATCATATCCAGCTTAGTTGTAATTATGCCTAATTATCAAATTATTGGGACCCCTAGGTATTTGTTCAAGCAGCAATCAGAGCAAATGTTGGTGCCTAACTCACCTTCTCATTCTAAACGGGCCCCTAAATTTGGTTTGTAGGTGTCCCCTAAAAAACAAAATAGCCCTTCAAAGGTCATCCCTATTAAATATTTGAACGTTTATCAAAATGTTTGGACAGTGAAAGGACATGTAACACATATTAGGGAGATGCATCATTTTCAAAAAAAAAGAGGTGAAGGGGAACTATTTAGTTTTGACATTATAGATGTGGAGGGGATAGAAATACATATTACTTGTTTTGATGATATTGCAGAATTACATTATGATCAAGTTGAGGTGGGGTTTACTTATTTAATATCGAGGGGATTGGTTAAGGAAGCCAATAAAAGATTCAATAAATTAAATAGTAATCTTGAGATTATTTTGGATCAAAAATCAACAATAAAATGATTTGAAGATGAGATTCATGTCCCAAAACTGAGTAAATGCAATATAGGACAACAACTAAGTTTATATTATTGAATCAGGTTATACATTTCAACCTGTTTCAATTTAGGGAGGAGAAATGGATCTAAAACAACTGGAAAACCATTATTAAACTATAGGATGTCTCCGCTTCTCTCATTAATGCTTGTTCCATGTGTATAGGGTCAAGTACTATGATACCTTGAAAATCTCGGAGCCACCTCAGTGAAATGAGACTTGCTAAGGTCTCAGGAGTGGCTATGTAGGCTACTTTGTTGGTAAATTTATCAACACATCAACATGAATAGCCCCTGAATAACCTTCTCATTCCCAAGGCAAACACTCTTTAGATCCAGTTAAGCAATTAAAGTAGACCAAGTAGCCTTAAATTCCTTCTCAAGACCCTCATAGGCCAATCTCAAATGATAGAGTTACTATTGCATTTATCTTAAACAACTGCGTTCATTTGGGAGAAACTGTTGAAGCCATTTTTAAAGAAACCATTCAAATTACAAAAATTGAGTCTTTTTGTTACCCCGCTTTCCCCTTGTTGGTTAATGGTAAAGAATGCAAAAGGAAATGCACATGCCCCCATGCTAATGTTTGGTTTTGTGATCATTTCCAGATGGAAATTGAGGAATGCAACTATCGGTATCTTCTGCAATTAAAGCTGCAAGACCATTCAGGCAACCTTCAGTGTGTTGCTTTTGATGAAGCTACCACTAGTTTGTTGTAGATGCCAACAAAAGACCTTTATGCATTGCAGGAAAACTTTGACTCTACAACAGATCTTGTTTTTGTTATTAAAGGCCTTGTTTGTAAAGCATATATCTTTACTGCTTTGATTAGAATAGAAACGTATAATTCAAAGGAACGCTTGAAAACAATGATCGCCAAAGCAATGAAAGTTGATTTCGAAGCAGAGTATAAACTGTTGCTTGTAGACATAATGAAGATATCTACTTCTGCTATAAAAAAAATACTCCACTAGCAAGCCTACACTTTGATTACTCTTTTGCACTTATGATAATCTCTTATAGCTTTAAATTTCAAATGTTGAATACGACATGCTAAGACTTATGTTTAAGAAATATGGACATAATTTATACCCATGTTTGCATCTACATATTTGTGTGTTTATTCACTTTCCATCTTTTTGATTATACCTTGGTGCATCAATTTTGTTGTCATTCTTGCTTTTGAATATATGAAATCAGTTGGATGGTTATATGATATATTTACATAGATTACAATTTGAAAGACAAATGAACAGTTTATTTCCACATATATTTCAAATATTTTCTATATGAGCAATACTTGACAATATATTTTAATATATATTAAATATTTTGTATATGGCTAATCATTGAGATTAAACTTCTTTGTCACATTTAAAATCTACATGAATCATATAATTTTTTTCATTATGCTAAAATTAGGAGTGATAAATTATTTATTGCATCAGTTTAATGACATTGTATTTGATTTAAAGTTTCTTTGAATGCTAATGACTCTTAGTTCTTGGTTGCCATTCACATACAAATTTAATGAAATATATATATATATATATATATATGTGCTTTCAGGTCTAATGAATATCAAAAGTAGGACAAAGATAAACTTATGTCATGCTTGGACCAATATATATAACAATTTGCTTCCCAATCTAATTGTAATGCCCTAAATATTTTGTTAAACTTATTGCTATATTTTTTGTTTCTTAGTATATGATTTGATTCTTGTACCGATTATTTTGGGTTGGTGGAACTATTTAAGTCCACTGTGATTATTGTTAAACTTATTAAGTAACAAGTTAAACTACGTTATATATTTTGTTTTCTTAGCATACGATTTGATTCTTGTTTCAAATTATTTTGGGGTTGGTGGAACTATTTAAGTCCACCTTAGTGATGTTCCATGTCTCCACTTGAAACCGACCATGATGGTCACAACAATTGTTATCCCGACCAAGTTCTTGTAACTAATTGGTCAAGTCTTGTCATGTTTTCATGAGGTGCATGTAGTCTTTTGTGAGTTATGTTAGTGTTTGGGATCAAAATTTGGAAGTTGTGTTTTGTCCTTAACTATATTTTGAGTGTTAAATTTAGGGAATTACATCAATATTCAAGCTTATTATAAAGACATTTACTATTTGAGAAAGGAAAGTGTGAAAAACCTATTAAAAAGACATTTACTATATAACAATTGCCTTCACAATTGTAAATTTATGATTTCTTTGCAAAGCTTATTCACCAATGAGGAACATTTAGGGAGATCATTTTTTTAAGAGGTAAGGTCCAGGCTGTGAGTAAAAGTTGTCAAGAAGACAAGCGATAAACAAAGGGAAAAAAGTATGTTTGTAGGTATATGTATATGTATATATGTATATTTATATGTATATGTATATGCATATTTATATGTATATGTATATTTATACGTATATGTATATATATGTGCATGTGTATGTATATGTAATGTACATGTATGTGTATATCTATATATATAATGTTGATGTATAGAATTCTCTGTTTGTATTCCTTTCACACATATATAGTCTTTTGTATATTCCATTTTTCCCTTTGGTTTCATTGCTCGATGGGTGCAGAATGGTCAAAACCTCCCATGCACTTCCATTGGTTTTCCAATTGGATGTTCAACAAGTGTTGTGTTCTGTAATCTTCACTATGTTGTAGACGTATTGTTGTTGTAAGTTGTTTTCCCTCTTCCTTTTTGGCTGTTTCATACACACCTAACCACAAATATATATTGTGATAGTTTTGTTTTCTAAATTTATAATTTACTATCTTATGGGTTTAACACTTCTCTTATTGTAGGGCTAGAGATCCTTCAGTGCAAAGGAAAGTTGTATGCTTGCCCCTTGTCTTTCTGCATGGTTACATACATTCCAAAACATACCAAAATCAGGTATGTCTATACAGTTATTGCTATACATTGTATGCTTTCAAACAAAACCTTTGTTGTTTCTTTATTCTCTTCCTTTAAACAAAATTTTATGTATTTCATCTACGGAATTCCATTTTCTACAATTCTTTATGAGGCATTCTCTTTTCATAAAAAAGTTATTGGATCCATAAGAGCTCTAAGAAAATGAATATATGTATTGGAAGATATAATTTTTTAGCAAGTTCACTATTCTTAGGAACCATGCAATTTCCACTTCTTACACATATATATATTTAGCTGTAATAGAGGAATTGTATGAAAAGTATCACAATAACACTTATTTTCTACTAAATATTATACACAAGAATTCAATTCCCTTGTATTGAGTCAACCAGTTGCACCATTGCCAACCCACATAATTACCAAAGTCCATGTCACCTCAAAAAAAAAACCACATAAGTTCTCATCAGCTGCGGAATTCTCGACGTTGATAAATCCAATTCACCTACACCACAATGGCTCTTTTGATAGTACAACCTAATGAAAGTGTGCTTTCCCACATAGCAAAATTCAATATAGTATTTACTTCCCCCTCCAACCCCGTATGCTAACGGGAAAATGCATTCATGCTCGTACCAACAAACACTTGCCATTCACCTTCCCTATTACAATGACACCATTTTCCACCGCCGCCAACCCACATACCTACAAGTGCCCATGTCACTACAAAGGAAAGAAATGATGCCCTCCCTACTAGAAAATTTTCAGCTGCATTCTTCACCACGAAACCCATATTGCCTTAATCAGAAATTCAATCTACATTGCCTAGGAGTAGATTTAATAGTCAAATAGAGAATTTACAAAAGATCTATTCCATAGCGTTTGCAGTAGATACAATGAAAAAGCACACCCCATAGACTGCTCTCCACAGTACATTTTTCCATGTTCCCACAGTTGCCTTCTCATCTTCTCGAGCACATATATTTTTTAGGAGAAAGAAAGAAGATTTAGCTACTATTTCTTCATCCATATAGAAGCACAACATGAGCCACATATGCAAAACTAATTTGGGTATGTGCAGGATCATGATGGGCCAAAAAGTGGTCATATGATGGGTATGTGGCTGATAACTTTTTTTATCCATAATTGATTAAATGAAAAAGGTTTTTAAAGGAGATTCTCAACTTTCCACCAATATAAATTATGCTTTACTTTGAATTTAATAAATAATTATTATTCATTTTCTATTTGAATTATGACTAAAGTCCGACAACATAGGCTAATCTGAAAACATCTATAGTTTCTCTTCTTAAATGGTATCACATTTTTCAACCAAAGATGCATCACATTCTATGCTTCTATATACTATAGGATTTTAAAAAAAAGTTCCTCGGGAACTCACATGCTCTTTGACTAAGATAAGGTGGTCGACATACAAATTTCTTATATTTTTAAAAGTTGTAATAAAAAATTCATACTAATTATTTACTTGGAAAAAATTACAAAAAATATGCATCACATTTGGGACATGAGTTCTATTTTATATCTAAAAATCTTATAAAAAACACATTATCATTTTATTTGAAGAGTGTCTAGCCATAATCTACTTCTTATTTTCCAAAATACACTACTACATTTGAAATTTCAAATTTTCACCAAATAGATTTAAAAATAAAAAATAAACCTAGTAGTTTAGAAACTACATTCAATTTTCTACAGATTCTATTCTTACATATTTTTGAAATAATATAGATAAGTTATTCAAAATTTTGTGTCAAGTTGTCTAACTCCAATTTTTCTGAATTTTTCACCACTTAAAGGCCCTATTTTTTCCATAATGATCCTACACATACCCATTTTATAAAATACCCATGTGAAATAACTTACACATTCTGCACAACCATACTTTCGAAGAACTCCAATCTGCTACAAAATGGATCCATATGCAACGATTTTCACAATAGTCTGCTACCAAACCATAACCACGATGGCCCTTTTAATAGGATAACTTCATCAAAGTATACTTTCCCATATTGCAACATTGAATATAAAGTATACTCTCCCACATGCCAGTATTCAATATTACATTTACTTTTTCTGTTGTCATTGTGCAATGATAGGAAACATTGGGCCTCATGTGAACAAACACTTTCCATTCACATTCCTCATATCCAGTGCACCATTTCGATCGCCCCCACCCCATGTAATTACCAACACTCGTGTCACCACATAAAAAAAATGATAGCCTTTTCGACCCCCGGCAGATCCCCGTCGCCAACAATTCCAATTTTTTGATGCGCTGACAAAAACCCTAGTGAAGACTTCAAACAAAAACCCCCAACCCACGTAATTGCTAAGCTCCACCAATCTAGTATATGTATACGTGTATATATATGTATACATGCCTATATATATAGATGAAATGTATCTATAGATGCAATGTATCTATATATATATATATATATATATAGTGTACATCCTACTCGATGAGTAGTTTGCATAGATGGTTAATTTATTGTCTATGTGTTTTTGTCAAATGTTTGTATCTTTTCTGTTATACTGACTCTGGAGATTTAAAAGAGATTATTGTTCTGTATGGATGGAGGAATTGCAATTAAATGTCCTTTCTTTCACTAGAAAATATGCAGAGGGTTAGTAATTTGTTTGCCATTGGTTTATGGTTTTGTTTATCTGTCTCTATTGACCAATGAGGAAGATTTAGGCAGATCCTTTGTTTAAGAGGTAACCTCCAATCTATCAGTAAAAGCTGATCCCTGTCGCTGGCAATTCCAATTTGTGGCTGCACTAACAAAAATCCTGGCAGAAACTTCAAACAAAAACCCCCAACCCATGTAATTGCTAAGCTCCACCCTCGTGCCAAAAAACACTTGTCACTAATCTTCCACCTATCCAACCATCCCATCCTTACATATAGAGAACTAGGGAAATTGTAACACAGTTGTATCAACATCAACAAATGCGTGTATCCTTCCAACTTCCCAAATCAATTATTCAAACCTAGTTCCCCAGGGCAGTGCCTATTTTCTCTATATTATGTAACAATTACATGATGAAATGATCTGTGCAAAATCCATATAGCACCATAGGCTTAATTGGAAATTTAAGCTGCATTGTTTGGTATTCAATATGATGAAGAAAATATTTATAGAAAATACCCATGTAAAATGACTTACAGACTTCACAACACAATAGTTTCAAAACTGCCAGATCTGTTATACAACAGAGTCAAGCATGACTATTCTTACAATAGCCTCATATGCAAGCAACACCACAATGGATCTTTCAATAATGCAACTTAACCAATACATTTTCTTTCCTTGCAAAGGAAAAGAACAACGGAAAATAATAGTTTGTTATAGGAAGCTTTGAACAGATGATGGAAAAAGAGTATCATGCAACATATTGGTAGAAGCCAAGCAGTCTATGCAAAAGTTGTAAGACGTATTAAGGTGATACTTAAGATTCAGATGTATGTTGCTCTCCAGTGTTTCCCTATTAGTTCTCTTACAATTCGCTTGTATCTCTATATTATCTAATGGTAAATAGTGGAGCCCAACTTTACAATATATGCATGTATATATATGTGTGTGTGTGTATGCATGCATATATATGTATCTATATATGTACATGCATATTTATGTATGTGTATAGATGTATATGTATATATATGTACATGTATATATATGTTTCCATATATGTATATCTATATATATATGTGTATATATGTATGCATGCATATATATGTATCTATATATGTACATGCATATTTATGTATGTGTATAGATGTATATGTATATATATGTACATGTATATATATGTTTCCATATATGTATATCTATATATATATGTGTATATATGTATTGTGGTATAATCGCGCAATAGAAAGTAAATGCAATATTCAATGTTATAGTGTGGGGAAGTGTACTACAAAATATGCTAGAAAATATATTGACTTAGTTGTACTTCCAGAAGAGCCATTCTGGCATTATCAATATGTTACAATCACTCCTATCTTAATCTAAAATTGGGCAATAAAATTACCAACCCTAACCATTTTAATGGAAGAACCTAGATATAAATACTATTGCTCCTATATGGGTATTTTTATATATCAATCAGGGAATTGAGTACATATAGATATGTGCATATGTAATTGTCTATCTGCCAGGGAACTTAATACAATTTTCCTCTTTGTGTGTCATATTTACTATCAAACAAGTGTTGTTCTAATACATGTTATATAATTCCTATATTTGTTTTCAATATGTACTATGAAATAATGTAGCTTGAATCTTATATCAATACATGTTTCATGAAATCCTTTTCCCCTCATATTTTTCAATCTTTATAGATATTGTGGGTTTAAATGCTCTCTTCTTAGCAAATAGCAACTTCAAACAAATAGCCTATCAGCTAAAGATATAAAGTTCAACAAATAAGAGACAATGCAACTTTTATTATCTTTTGCAGTTAAAGCTGCAAGCACATTTAGTCAACTGTTACATATATTACTTGTGTTGTGTGAATATTTTTTATTATATTCTTTCCTTTATTGTCCATTCTTCTATATATTACATTTACCAATTTTGTTCTAACTGTCTTCAAATCGTATTATGCTTTTTCTTTACTAGGATATCTCTTCTATGTGTACTTCTTAACCCACAAAAAATGCTACAATGTTATAGAGTTTGGTTCACAACACCCATCTTTTTGCACGTTCCAGTCATCGCACATATATATTAAGATGGTCATGGGTTTAGTGCTTTTCAATTCTATCATTGTATATTTATTGTTGCTTATACAGATAGACACACAAATTCTCACACGCACTTGCCCATCAAAAAAACATACTCTATTCTATTCATTGTATTTGTCATTGTTTCTAGAACTCTCTTTTCAACATTTTTAGTGCATTACTTATACATAGTTGTTTTCCAGTATCCCATGTATTCAAAATCTCCCATTTTATCTCTTTCTATTTACAACAAACAATGCTAACCTGTTTTATTCTATGCGTATTTTTTTCCCTTTCTAATGTTATACAAAAGCATTACACATCAATCTATGTGGCTATGAATAGAAACCAATCATCGCTATCATGTGCTTCTAAGTAGACAAACAAACTATTCATAGCATCACACTAATTATCCCTAGAAGCAGATGAGAGTGGTGTTTGTTGTTCCATTCCACTAAATCGAGTGATTTTTACAATACTCTACTATTGACCCAGCACCACAACACTGGCAACCCACATTCTTCCCATGCTCCACGTTGCCATTAAAGAATGTAGGTTAAGTCACTGCCCATATAAGTCAACAAGGACAAGATTTAACTGTGATCAAACCATGCATGGAGAATGATTATGTCTTTCAACTCTCTAAAATGGGTATCATGGAAAAAATACAAATGAATAACAATGAAGATTTCTTGCACACAACTATTCGCCAACATGCCATTTATTCAAAATGTTTCATTTTATCTCTTCTTTTTTTTAACAAATATTGCTAACCTCTTTTACTCTATATCTAAATTATTTACTTTATAATGTTGGATAGATACAGTAGACATTCAAGAAAATTATTGTGCTATAAATTCTCTATTCCACATCCTTTCATGCTGCAACAACTTGGCCCAACCATCTTTTACTTACTCTTCTTATTGTGTGATATATGGTAAGAGTCCTTGAGATTTTCCATGGACCTTACCTACTTTTCT